>CASBSA010000163.1:0-113469 GCA_949129095.1 Volucella bombylans
CTTAGATCGCAGTCCTCTTACGTTTTGATAGTAAAAGGTAAGAGGAAGGTTATTACGAGAGGGCGTAGGAGTGGATGGTCGAAACACTGACAATGGTAGCACGTTAGGGACGAAAAAATTTGTCGTTGTCAGCTCTGCTCCGTTGGAGGTGTGAGATCCTTTTTGAGTGCACATAGTTACCGAAAGCAGCAAGGTCGTCTGAGACTTTTTGGGGAGACATATTTAAAATCTCGTGGAACTTGATATATAAGTTCCTCAGACTTGTAAGGTCAGTAGGGAGACCTTCTTGCTGTATTGAGACCATGACGCTTGTTTTAGTTTTCCCCTCATAACAAACTGAGTCTGATTTGTCATGCAGATACGCTAGAAGGAGACGTATATTTTCGTACGTCTTTTTTTCTCTAAGCCTAGAAAGTGTATAACGACATTCTGTTGTGCCAAAAGTTTGCTGGGTTATTTTAACTGTGGGAGGCAGAAGGGGGTCAAAAATGGGGCAGGTGGACGAAGATTTTGAAGGCGATGCAGGGGTGATTGAAGGGGCATCAGACACATGTTCAGGTGAGGGATTTATAATATGGGACCTAACGAAATTGGGATATTTAGTTCCGGTATTAAGGTCAAAATTAGGGAAAGAAGTGCTAGTGGGGGCACATGCAGAGGGGTTAGGTATTTCAGAGGGGTTATTGTGAGCGGTTGGTGCTAATTTGAAAGAGACGCGTTGACGCGATGGCTTGGGTGGAACGGAGGCTGCAGGTGCAATATAATTAGAGGACCGATGAAGTCGGTTCGGGATGTGAGTGGGAGGGGCGAAATTGGGGAATATATTAGTTTTAAATCTCCAATAAGAGTCAGATTTGGAACTGTTTTCGGTACAGAGTCAGGTTTGCCTTTGATGAAGAATGTACTCATATCGGTTTCAATTTTTTCCAGTCTACGCCTCCATTCGGAAGGTGTCCATGTAGTACCAAAATGTTTGATTAGCTTGCGTGGGGCGGCGGCGGGAGGAGTTGACAGTAAAACAGTTTCGGTCTCCTGGATTGAAGTGGCAGTGGGAGAATTTGTAGATTTAATTAACCGTAGTGAACGAGGAGGTGGTGGTAAAAGTGGGTCGACTTCGGTTTCCAGTAATTCAGTCAAAATTGATGTATTGTAGTGGACATTCTGATGGTGTTGTGTGTGGAATGATAAATCGTCAATTTTGCTGCTTACCGTTTCGATATAATTCTCAATATCGAAAATGGTTGATTGTGCGGCAGTTAGATCGTCACCAACACCGTTGATTCTGTCAAAGATTACTTCGAGCATTGGATCAGGCTGCATTAGAGATGGTTGTTTCTTTGAGGTAGATTGAAAATGAGTCCCAAGATCTTCACACAGGTTGTTTACCGATTCGCACAATTTATGGTTAGAGATGTTTTGGGCGGAACAAACTGCTTTGAGATCATTGATCGCAGTTTTCATCTCGAACAGACTTGCAGATTGTTTATCGATGTTGAAGACAGAATCGAGTTGCCTAATTCATCAACATAACTGATACTACTTTCTAAATTTGACTGATTCGTCGTTATCATTTTTGTGAGATTTTTTTGGAATGAGTCATTAGAGTCACTGAGGCACTTTATAGCAAGCAACACGTGCGAAAGTGAGATTATCTTGCACTCATCACAAAAGAATAGGAGGTTGTCAGAGAAGTCTTTGATGAATACACTATTCCTTTTATTTAATCCGACACAAATTGCATGGAATGATTTTCCACAGATGCCCTTACAAGTAACAAAGTCAGCATTGACATCAATGATTGGACAGTTAGTGATTCCGCAAGGCATGGCAAATTTATCAAATGTAAACAAAAAGGTAAACAATAAACTTTACGCACTGTTATTCACTGCGAGTGAAATTCAGCAAAATCGGAAAATTGGTCAACACTTGCGGGTAATGCACTAAATATATGCGGAACCGATATCAGAAGTGGCAAAGCGGCAGTTATTGAGCGCGAAAGATTGAGGTCAGCCAAAAAACAAAACAAACCAAAGAGACAGTCAGCGCTTGGGGTAAGGTAATAATGTCGCGGAACTGATATCAGAAGTAGAGATATGGAAGGGGAAGAAATAAATAATATTTAATGCGGAGCAAAACCAAAACACGTCCGAACACGACGAGAATAAGTAACTGTATATGTATATGTATATATATAAGACAAGGTTTTCTGTTGTTCCACATGCCGGGAGAAACATGAATTTCAAACACATGCAATAATCATCCATCCTAATAACGATGGACCATCCATTAATCTGCTTTGTCCCATTTGTCAGAAAAAGCCACTCATCCTGCATGCAAATTTACACACGGAGTTACTGATTCACATTACAAATAATCATCTGCCATTAAATTGCTACAAATGTTCAAGGACCTATACAAAAGCCGAAGATCTTTTGGAATTCTCAAAGTGTGTAGAAAATAATGTCTCTTGTAAGCTTGAAATTGCTGAACTGCAAACTGTACAAATAAAACAGGAAATAAAACCTGAATTGCCAGAAATTCTTGCTACTAGCGTCTCAACGCAAACATCGTTTACACAAAGCATAAACATTAACGAGAGCCAGCTTACTCCCATTTCTATGATTAATCTCCGTTGGAAAGCAAAGAGCAAAATTACAGAAGAGTTTATAAGTGATAGTGTATCATCAATTAAAAATAATTCATCGATTAATAATTCTTCAATAAAAAAAAGCCTTGGAGTTGTGGTACCTATGAATGGAAAGCTGGTCAGATCAACTTCAACTCCTTTGCAAGCGGAAGTGATTGCTAAACCAAAGGAGCCAGTATTCAACGCATCCGGAGGGCATGTTTCCAGCATTTATAGCTCAATAATTGAATCTGAGAGTAGCCCTCCTTTAGTATTACCAACTGGTACGCCTTCAACTAGACCCCTCGAAGGAGTCAATCGATATCAGAAAGCCCGGGGCCATCCTAAAATGTCTAAGGCAGTTACCCCGTTGCGACAAGTCATGTCAAAAAGTATTCAAAAGGCAATTGTTGAGCACGGAATGGGGACCGCATATAGAGGCACTCTATTCAATCGCAAGAAAATGTTTGATTCCATTGACAGCAGTGGCGAAATATCGGAAAAAACTACAGAAATATACCCATTAGACCTTCGACTCTCCCCCGCTCTTCATAGGACGCAGAGTGTAATTATAAACGGTAAGAGTGATCTTGATTTAGTTAGTATTTTACCCACGGCAAACCCACGGATCATCCAAAGGGAAATTCTAAAATCATCAACGAAAAAAACAACCGAATCAATTTTAATCAGATCAACATCAAAAACTGAAGAAACCGTATCTGGAAGTATAAGAAATGGTAATCAGTCTGGAGGCTCAATTTATCAAACCTGCCGGAGTGTTGAAATAGTAACATCCACCTCGACCCAATTGAGCGAAGTCAACGTAAATGAAAGCGATGTTGTGAAAAGCATAGGTTTTAAGTCGCCATCTGTCATTCCACATATAACGCCTGGCATACCGAGTTTCGGAGTGTCGACTCACAAAAAGATGATCAAATTTGAAACTCTTGTTTTGCTGCAGAAATGCAAATCAGAAAACCATTCTCCGGATGAACAATTTTTTACTCCAATATCGACACCGGTTAGTGCTTCAAAAAATTCTAAAAATTTCAAACCAAAAAGCTGTTGTGTAAATAGTTTGCGCAGAAATTTCTACACTGCAGAAGGACAAGAAAATGACAAAATTGAAACAGTCAGCGCATACTATACAGATGTGGCATGTGATGATGATGAAGTTTTCCATGAAGATGATAATAAACCTCAACGAAGCGGAAGCATGGTCACTAGTGGCTTCAGTAATTCAATTATCTTCCCTGACCGGTGAGAAAAATAACCCAACATTGAAAGATACTAATCCTTCAAAATCAGAATCTACATCGTTAATTAAAAGATGTGCGTCATATGCAGGTTCACTAGTTAGACAAAAAGCTGTTGAAGCTGTGGAAGCAAGCAGTCACGGATTGAAACGTAAACGTGCTTATACAATTGATTCTGAAATGTCCGGTTTTTCAAACGCAAATTGTAATGAATTAGATTTAAGAGGCTCAGAATCGAAACGGTTTCGTATCCAAGGTCGAAGGCCAATTCAAAGGATGCGGTGTAACAATTAAAAATCGGGAAATAAAAAATAAATACATTTAAACCTGTTATGTTTTTCGTTGTTCGTTGATTAGATGTATACATATGTATTTGTTTTATTAATTCTTGTTTTGAGTCGTCTTTTAATGCAAATAACTTTCCACCGAGAAGTATGTATGTGCAAGTGGTTAACAGACACGTTATTTTTCTGCTCGGTGTTTAGCACTATATACTTACGTGTTTCTTTGCTAAAAATTAATTAAAACGTGCGCGAAAAGGGCAAGAAAGTCGTCTAAAGTTAAATAAATACTTAAACCTTCAACATAAACATACATGCATTTATAAACTAAAATCTACTTTTTCAACGAAATCCGCCAAAAGTAAGTCGGTTCCACTGCTCTTTGTCCTTTTTATTCTCCGCTTCATTTCATACACGTACAAACACTATCATGCCGATCACACGACAAACGATCAAAGAAAGTACGCCATCACCAATACTTCTACTGCCCCAACACCAACGCTAAAGAGCACTTCTCCACCTTTAGTACACAAAAACAGAACTGCTGCAAACACATCCACAGCCACTGCAATCATTACACTAACTTCCATTACCACTGCTGCTAACAACACCACCACCTGCGCCCGACTCTCCCTGGAAACTTTGGATGACCGCCTAAGTAGACAAAGCGCTCTCCTAATCTTCGTGAAGACTTTGAATCCAAAATTGCTGAACTCCAAAACAACTGGTCCAGTCAGGTGGAAAGTATAACATCGAACGTTTTCCAGGTGACCAAACGTCTTGAGCATATGGAAAACAGAGCTTCATAATATAAGACAGCATGTGGATGCCTTGAAAAGAAAGGAGTTTGTCGCCGACGCTGTTCTCTTCGGGGTCCCACATCTTAACGAAGAGAACCTATGTAATTTATTCAGTGAGCTTTGTCGTACCATCGACTTCCAAACACCAACAATATTAAAAAACATCTTCCGATTACACCTCCGTGGAAACCATAACAATCGCTCTCCAACACCAATAATACTGCAATTCTCAAGCCAACTCGAAAGAGACTCTGTACTTCGAGCTGCTGCTCTTTATCGAAAAAATAAACAAAAAGAGCTTTGTCTCCGTGACTTAGGAATTGCTTCTGATTCCAGCTGTTTTATCAATGAAAGTCTCACAGGGAAAATCGTGATATTTTACGCTCTGCTGTGAAACTGAAGAAAGAGAACAAAATATTCGCGGCATACACCCAGATGGGCCTAGTTTACGTTAAGTTAATAAAGGATGGAAGAAGCTTTGTCGTTCAAACTCACCAAGAATTGGAAGCTATCACCCAGGAAAAAGAAAACAAAAGAACCAACAATGAAAATACGGAGTTGCCCCACTACTTTTATTCATTCATTTTTCTTTTTTTACTTTTTTTTCTTATATTTTTATAAAGATATTATTTATGTTTATTTTTATTCACTTTCTTATTTTGAACACACCTGCTAACACAAACACAATTATAAGCCCTGATAATAGTTTAACAGTTTCAATGGTCATGGTAAGTTTTTCACTCTATTTAAACTCATTCTTAACTAGTCACTTAAAGGCTTCTGATTTTCCTACAAAAAATATATTCATAGCCACACATCATGAATATGGGTAGTGAGGAAAACGCAGTTGCTGGAGCTAACGGATATATTGTTGGCATGATTCGTGCTCTCCAGACACAACACAAGGGCATTCATATCTGCCATATTAACGCCCAAAGTTTGTACCCGAAAATAGATGAATTTAGGCATATTTTCGTTGACTCTAAAATTGACGTCATATGTGTTTCTGAAACATGGTTTCATGCTGACGTATCAAATGAAATTTATAAAGTAAAAGGGTTTGAGCTTCTTCGGTCTGATAGGGTCAGTCGCGTCGGAGGGGGAGCTGCATTGTATGTTCGGAATACTCTCAATTTTGAATTTGTATGCAAATCAAGCCAGGACTGTCCTCTCGAATACTATTTCATAAACATCAAATGTAGTCATTAGAAAATATTGATTGGTGTAGTCTACAGACCAAATAACTCCATCTCTTTTGCTCCACTCTTTACCACCCTTGAGGAAAAAGGCTACATTGCCACTAACATTATTATATGCGGCGACTTTAATTGTAATCTGTTAGATACATCCGGCTCCATAGGCTTTTTGGAACAAATGAAATCGCTTGATCTAAACCCAGTTAACACGTCTACCCCTACCCATTACGACCACTGCTTCAACTCTGATCGATTCAATTTTTGTATCCGATATGGGTAAAGTCCTATTATATAGCCAACTCTCAGCACCTGCATTCTCTAAACATGACTTGATATATATAACTTACCAAGCTAAAAATGACTTTGTTGAATCTAAAGTCATGTTTAGAGATTTCCATAACTTAAATTATGCTCAATTGCAAGCTGATACTATAAGCACAAGTTGGGAACGTATTTATCGGATGCCCCTTTTCAATGATCAAACTAACTGTCTGCAGGAAAAAATTGCTTTCCTCTTTAACAAACATGTGCCGTTAAAAACAAAACCTGCTAGGCCCCCTCACCTTCAATTGTTTACCCCTAATATCCTACAGCTTATGAAAAAGCGTGATGATGCCTATAAAAGCTGGAAAAAATACAGAATGCATGAGTTCTTAAATATATATCGCAAATTACGTAATGAAGCGGCTTCTAAAATAAGAAACGCCAAGCGTGTCTTCTACTATCGGAAGTTCGGTAGCTGCTCCTCAGGCAGAGAGGTTTGGAAACATATCCGTGAACTTGGGTTAGGAAAACAAAGGCCTAAAACTCCCGATGATATAGACTGCAACCACCTTAACTTAACTTTTTTAATGTCAATTGATCCACCCTCAGTAAGCTTAACTACTTTCGACCAGCCACCGGATGATTGTAGAGAATCATACTTTGAATTCTACAAATTACGCGAGGAAGACGTTGCAGAAGCGGTACTATCGATCAAATCAAATGCTATGGGGATCGATGACATTCATCCAAAATTTGTTAAGCTTCTGCTTCCATATTTACTGCCCTTTATAACACATATCTTCAACTCAATTTTAACGACGTCAGTCTTTCCCACTCATTGAAATGACGCTAAAATCATTCCTATTAAAAAGAAATCGAATGGAAATGCAGTGGAATTCAGACCTATCTCAATTCTGCCATTCCTTTCAAAAGTTTTTGAGAAATGTATTCTCAAACAGATTCAAATCTATCTACAGTGTAAAGAACTGCTTTGTGAGAATCAATCTGGCTTCCGTCAAAAACGAAGTTGCAAGACTGCGTTATTATTGGTAATTAACGAAATTAGGAAAGCTATTGATGACAACCATGCTACAATACTAACGCTACTTGACTTTTCGAAAGCATTCGACACCATTAATCACACTATACTTTGCTCAAAGCTCAGAAAAGAGTTTAAATTTTCATTGCCCTCTACAAAACTTAAATTTTCTTACTTAGAAGGAAGACGAAAACAGGTTGTAGCGGGAAACCGATGTTCATGCTATTTGCCTATAAAGAGGGGAGTACCGCAAGGCTCCATTCTTGAAACATTGCTTTTTTCGCTCTACGTAAATGAACTGCCAAAGGTTGTCGTGCATTGTGCAATTCATATGTTCGCCGATGATGCCCAGATCCACTTAAGTTCTCCCATTAATTTGGTTCACGAAGCCAGTGCGCAGGTGAATGAAGATCTCCAGCGTATACTTGGTTGGTCAGCTAAGAACGAACTGCGTCTTAATGCCCAGAAAACAAAAGCACTTGTGATCCATAAAAGAAAACTGGACCTTAATCACTTTCCACCAATCCAACTAGCCCAAAGTCCAATAGAGTACGGCGACCGCGCCAACAACCTGGGCCTGATATTTAACCGGACCCTTACTTGGTCTACGCACATAAACGCCACTATAGGTAAGATATATGGTGGATTACGTGCTCTCTGGACTGCACATCGCTTTGTTCCTACACGGACAAAGCTCTTGTTGGCGAAAACCCTCCTAATACCGATTCTGCTATATTGTTCTGAAATCTTTTGCTGCCCCGACTACGACTCCAGACGAAAGCTCAATGTCGTATATAATAATATTGCCCGATTTGTATTTCACCTAAAACAATCTGACCATATTTCCTTTTACTCAAAGCAAATCAGCGGATGTACATTTAATAATGTGCTCAAATACAGAACGTTAAGCCTCTTACATGGCATAATTCAAACTAAGCAACCAGCATACCAGCATTCCTTCAATCAGGTAGATCATGTATGCTTTTTCAAACGAGCTATGCCTGCTTGACGTCTGAACGCAAATTCTTCGTAAACTCCGTACGGCTGTGGAGTTAAAACCTCTTTCTTAAAATATCTGGCCAATGAAACTAATTAGATATAAAATTTTAAACGCTTAAAATGTTCAATTTGTTTGTAAAGCCAATTGTTCTTTTCTATTCTTTTCTCTCTTTTACTTTATCTTACTTACCTTATTTTATTTTATTTTGTTATCACTTCCTGAATTCTTATTGTTATATATACTTGCACATACTTGTATCTGATGTTTGAAAAATTTAGGGCTTCCATATTTAAAAGATTCCATTATCTTACCGTGTAAGCAATACTTACTTAGTAAATAAATAAATAAATAAATAAATAAAGAAGAGTTCTCTCATTTTCCCATAACTTTCCACTCTAGTCCAATTCGTCCCCTACCCTTATTTCATACAATTTCCATAAAACTAATTTTCGCATAAATAATATCTATCTCAGCAAATCTTACTTTGATTTTAAGAAACCTATCTTTAACTGATGCTGTTTCAATTTGAAATGAAATATTTCATTCTATTTCCCTTTATGACCCGTTTTCACGGCATAAAACGTCATCTATAATACTTCCCATCCCTCTTCTAACAGAAGACTTCGCTCCTTACGAAACAAATTATGGGCGGTTTTCCTTATTATTTCTTTTTCTGACTACTCTAACTATGTATCTTAGAACCTTCCTCCAATTCAATTAGCTCTATAACTGCCTATATCAGCATTTTCTCGACACAGCGCAGACCAACCTTATCAACGATCTTAAGACTTTTTATCAATTCGTCAACCATAAAAAAAAATCAGACGGTTATCCCTCCTCTCTAACGTTCGATAATGTATGATCTAATTACCCACATGCTATTGCCAACTATTTTGCAAACTTTTTTAAACAATCATTCACAGATAACTTCTTCCTACCTGACCCCATATATTCCAAGTACTCTACGTTCCCAATTTCATCATTGGCCCATCCCTCTCTTAATCTTTTGATTCTACCCTAATGGAAGAAAAGTTACAAAACCCCAATTATCCCAAGAGCTCTTTCAGCCAACAAAAAGGGATCAACGAATGAAGTAACTAACTACAGTCCCATTGCTAAGCTTTCTCACATACCAAAATGTTCTATATGAAGTTCTAAGCTTTCATTGCAAGTCGCTTATGACCCAGTCAGCATGAATTTCTGAAAGATAGATCAACTACTACAAACTTAGTTGAATTCATATCCTTTGCGGTTTCAGCCCTAGAAAATGGCAACGAAATCGATGTTATTGCTACAGATTTTGCTAAGGCCTTCGATAAAATATCTCATCAATTGATTCTGTCAAATTGTTTTCCGTCGGTTTTGACCCCATATTATTAAAATCGATATCTTCTTATCCGGAGAACCGTTATTATAGCGCTTGTTTTAGGTCAGTCTTCTCAACCCCGTCTCCAAATGTCAATATATGACCCAAGTTCAATCCCTTCGCGAACTTGCAATATTATACGATAGAGAGTTAAACTTCCGCTCGCATATTAATGAGACAATCCTTAAAGCCAACTTATCACCTGGTTTTGGCAAACAATGGTCTAAAGAATTTTGCAACCTCTATGTGTCAAGGTCATTTTACTCTACCCTTGTCCGGGCTTTCTTTTATTTCATCTTCCTATCGTGACCACCTCAAACTTCTTAACCTGAATACTCTCGAAAAACGCAAAGACGTAGCTGACATTATCTTCATTCACCGACTGCTCTCTGGTTCTGTGGATTGCGCCTCCCTTTACAATTCTATTTCCTTCAACACTAACCCTCGTAATTTACGATGTCCTCCTCTATTCTATATTCCAACCAATCGCTTCTCTTATGGTTACAACGAATCAATCTCCTGCTTGCTCCGTAAGGTCTACTCAAACATCCCCGTTTTTGATTTTAAAATGGGCACTTCTCATCTCAGATTTGATCTCTTCCATCATTCCCTTAGTCCCTAACCCTTAATTTTTGTTAGTTTTTAAGTCTGATTAAGCTTGTATTGTATTAAGCCAAATAAATGGGGGCGTCAGCCTCCACCAAAATTAAAGCTAAATTAAATTAAACTTTTTTGTTTGATATCTTTCATCCGATCATTGATAAAGGATTTCAATTCAAAGGAAATAGCGTTTGTGATCATATTAGGAGTGACATCCATGTCGTTATCGGGGAAGTAAAACAATCAATTTATATCCGTAAGTAAGCTGTTAAGCCCGTTCGAATTGGCTTTCTTTTGTAATTTTGTTCTCATATGAATATTTTCTCTAACTGTGCGGTCAGTGTATGAGAATTAAGATATACCACAGAGGTCCAGTGTGCTTGAAGCAGAGAGCGCTTATAAGAAGTAAAAAACAAGTCCGCTTTTTGGCGATAGCACTGTCAACATCAGATATTTACTTGGACATATCTCTGTTAAATATCCAACAACTTTGCTGTTTTCTCAAGACGTACTAGTGTCTACTAAGCAGGTTGTTATGCGCGAGATGGGATGAAATTTGGTTGTGAATAATTTTTTCGAAGGCAATAGGCAGAAAAGCCAGGATTGAAATTGGTCGAAATTCAGCATTTTGACAGGCTTTTTGGTTTTTTCGAGTCAGAATAATATTTGCAGTCTTCCAAGCTCTAGGAAAACATGGGTTGATTTTATATTCAATTGGCGATGTCAATTTGATCCACATCATGAAATTCGAAGCCATTAGTACTAGCAGACGTATTGTATAAAGAGGATATGGGTTAGAAGATGCGGTATTGAGTTTTTTAACAAAAACGTTGTTCAGCTCATTAAGATAGGTACAAAATAAATCAAACTGGAGGCAGTCGTCATTTACATAACATTCCGCAGTGGAAAGCGGTTGTACTTGGCCTCTGTTTATGCACCTGAGGCTTCCCAATCCACCCTATTCATTACACAGCTGGACACGTTTTTTCGACTTCTGAGGCTGGAATCGGGGGAGAATTATTTTACAATCGGCAGGGATTTCAACGCTAGACACAGAGATTGGGGAAATAATTTGCCAAATACTCGTTCTAGAGGGAACCTACTACTCGATTGGTGGGGTCAGCACGATGTCATGTACAGACTCGGTCTTAAAGGGATGGTTAACCCGTCGTTTCCCAGAGGCGGGTCTTATTTGGATCTACTGCTGTACGACTGACAGGTACGAATTTACAAACGCTAAACTGTCTGCGCACATTCGTGTATGAAAGCGACCATTGCGGTTTTAGCACCGAAATTACAGTTCCCAACGAAATTGCGGAATTGGAGGAGTTTGTCCAAAGATATTCTTACAACTACAGTAAAACTCGATGGACACGCTTCTCCGCAACCTTGAAAAAAGCGCTCTCCTCGAACACGCTCCACCCACCGTCCAATAGGAATTTGTCAAACGAGGAGATCGACAATTACCTAAAACAAATGGACGAGACAATTAAACAAACTATGGGCACTACAATACCGCGGAATCGACGTAAAACTAACGTAGACCTATTCCGCAATCCTACTATTGACGCACTGCACCGATAGAAGAGTAGACTTCTAACAAGACTCAAAAACTTGTACAGACAGTTAACTGACAGACAAGACCCGGAGATTAGGACACTGAAGTCGTCGATTAAAAATGTGCAAACGTTAATAAAAGAGAATTACAGAATTTCTGTAAGTTTGCACTGAAACAACAAGGTTCGGGCTATAAACACCAGCAACCCGAATATGTTTCCGCAAATAAATAAACTATTTCGGAGAAAAAATCAAAACGACCTTCAGTGTCTTAAAATAGCAAGGACAACAGACAACGAACGGCTACTGACAATAGCAGGTATAGATTCAAACGAGGCCGCTGATGTTGACGACTTCTTTGTGATCGAGGATCCACAGGAGAAAGTTGAGGCCATAGGGGCGACTTTCCAGGGAGTATACAAGACCACTGACACCATAGGCCCCAATTATGACCCGGATAATCGCGTTTTGGTGCACGACTTCTACATTCGAAATGAAGTAGAGAACTGGCGATCCGAGGGCTCTGGGTTCACCCGGATCAGCGACGAAAATATGGTAAATAATGTCATTGCCAGAGAGGGTGACCTACACCCGTTCATTTCGAAGGTCCTTCCTCCATGAGATCTTCGACACAATCAGGGCTAAGAAATCAGTGGGGATCGATGGTATTCTAAACATCGTCCTTCGACATCTTCCTCTAGAAGCGGTGGACATTTACACCACTCTGTTTAATAATGCAATGAATAATGCACATTATCCAGCGCATTGGAAAACGGTGGTGGTTCAACCTATCCCTAAAAAGGGAAAGTACTCGTATATATACAATCCGGCGAATCTCCGGACGATACGTCTCCTTCCGAATATCAGTAAGGTTTTTGAAAAAGTAATCAATAGAGCTCTGTCTAGGTGGGTTCAGGACAAACATATAGTTCCTGATAATCAATTCGGTTTTAAGGCGGGACATGATATCTCACATGCCGCGTCTAAACTGGTTTCTGATATCGAATGGAACAAAGGCAAGAAACAGTGCACTGGTGCCTGCTTTGTTGAAGGCCTTCGACACCGTATGGTTAGAGGGTCTTTTCTATAAGCTGACTAGGCTGGGGATCAGTAAGCCACTCTTGTACAGTCTTTATACTCGTAATATGCTAACCAACATATTCTGATGGAATATTTCAAATTAAAAATGGTGTTCAGCAAGGCGCGGTCAATTCGCCTAATCTATTTAACATTTATACCGGCGACTTGATAGGTTCACTTCCCCATACTATTGCGTACGCAGACGATTTGGTAGCGTACAGAACAGGTCCAAAAATCGAGGTTATTAATACTCTTCTTGCAGCGTGACTTCGATAAGATAAGACGATTTTGCGATGACTGGAAGTTGAAAATCAACTTTCAAAAGTCGGAAACTATCCTCTTTAGGAGGCTCTAGGGATACCAGAAAAAATTGGCGTAAGTTCTCGATCATTGGACAACACTGGCAGCCTCTTGCCTGTCAAAGTGTAGTCAGATGCCATGGAATCTGGCTAGATCAGTCCTGTATTTTGACAAAAATGTAGATGATGCTCTGGCCACAGCTAAAGTCGCTTTTGCCCTTACAAAGAGACTGTTTTATAGCAGCTAACTCGATGCGAGTGTAAAGGTAATCTGCTACATGGACCTTATCAGCCAATCTACGAGCAAGCTTAATGGAAAAGATTCTTGTGTTTGAGAGGGCTTGCCTTCGCTTGTACAGAACACCAGAGTCGGAGTACAAAAAATTTTATCCTAATGAGGTCCTTTACAATAGGGCGAACCTAATACGAGTGGACAACTGCGTAATTAAACTGACTCGAAGGCACATTGCAAGAGCAATGACGTCGATGAATAACCTGATATCTGGGGCTTACTACCCCAATTACCTTTACCACGAGAATGTGCGTTCTGACTGCTTCGTTCCACCGGAAGCATTCCTCTACCTTGATCAGATAGGGTTGATCCAGGATAGATTAGCGGTCCCATTAATCTTCCATGTCGCTCAGAATGCTGGGGACAGGTGACTCAACTACAACAGAGACGTCGCACACGGCAGTGTGGATCGTCTCAGGTTCAGTAGGGCGGTGGGGAATCGCGATAAGAGGGATGCCGTTAGACAGCACCAGAATTGCTGGTGGTTGAATGAAGGAGAAGATGTTTCGTCGTCGTTTCCGTCATTTACGGACCAGCCTCACTAATGAGGCAGAGCTGACCAATCTGTTTTCTCTGTAAATAGCGATGGCCAGCTTACATAGGTTTAGGTTAGCATCTAAGAAATATGTACATATATTGGTATATACAAAGGTATATCCTAATATATGTATATAATTGTGTATAATGTCTATATGTGTGTATTGTGTATGTAGGTTAGGTAGGCTAAGGTTTATTTTAAGTTAGATATTAAATTTTTATAAAAAAGTATGTCCACATGCTAAGTTTTTGTTAGCAATTTTTTTTCTTACCTTTAAGTATAGTAAACAAATATTTCTAAGTAAAATGTAAATTAAGTCGAAAAACATAGTTATAAGAATTTAGAGTAGCTTAGAGTGCCTGCGTGGGGCCAGTAAGTTAGTATAAGATTGTTAAGTAATTTTAAGCTAGCATTTGAGCATTTTTTGTTAGTATGTAAGAGTTAGTGATTAAGAAAATAAAATGCATTTAAAACTAACTAAAAACTAACAAATAAATCAAATCATGCTCGTTTTTTTATAACAATTCCACTTCGGATGTTTTTCCACAGCGGTAAATTTTAAATGCGTCAATATATTAACTTGTTCATTAGATGAAGAAAAATTGTATACGTGTTGCTAATTCATTCGATTTATATCATCCTTAAGTAAACTAGCGTTCACAGATTTGAAAAATCTACACCCCACAGTTTGTAGGATATTTGAAAATGAAATTTTAGACGTCCCAAATATCTGACTACCCTTCAAATGCTTGCACACAGCGAGGGAGTTGTGCGACTTAGGAACGAATCACGATATTTTAAAGTACGTCCGATAGTAGTCTTGAGGGCTACTGATGAACATTCATAGCGAGATGGGTTTTACTGTTAAAAGTTTGAAAGGGCGGAAAGATACTGGCGATTTCTATGGATAAAACAGAGTGAGACACGAAACATTGAGTTGGTGTTCGAGGGTGTGCATTGTCTGAGTGATATTAATATCAGCTATGAATTTTATCGCATGGTTGTGAATCCTAACAAGCAGGTGCAGAGATGTTTTGGGCGAATCCGAGTAGATGTGGGCATTGCACTCCAATTTCGGGCTGATGAATGCCTTATATCGGGTTTTCTAATAAGCACTTGACACCTTTTTTTTTAAATAAAACCCAAACCATTTGAGATATTTCAAAACCTTTATTATCAGCTTGAAGTACAATCAAAACATTTATGAATGGAACTCGACTTCGTTCATACGGCCACCGCGGGCACGTTTGCAGCGGTCGATTCGTTGGATCCAATTTTCAACGCCTCGGCCACACTTTTCGGCCGTAACAGTCGTTATTTCGCATTCAATGTTGGCTCTGAGCTCTTCCAACGTCGTCGGCGTGTTGGCATAAGTCAATGACTTAACATAGCCCCACAGAAAATATTCAAGCGGCTTAAATCGTACGAACGAGGCGGCCAATCGACTGGCCATGTCTTGAGATAACACGCTTACCATACTTACTATTCAATAAATCGATTGTAGCGTGTGCTGTGTAGCTTGTGGCACCATCCTGTTGAAACCACATGTTGTCCAAGTCCATATCTTCCAATTCGGGCCAAAAATAATCAGTGATCATGGCGCGATAATGCTAACCATTCACAGTAACGTGACGATCGTTATCGTCGACGAAAAAATATGGCCTAATAACGCCGCCGGCATGCAAACCGCACTATACAGTTATTTTTTGTGGATGAAGTGGTGATTCATGAAACACATATGGATTTTCACCCGACCAATAACACATATTTTGCTTATTGACGAACCCATTGAGCCAAAAATGAGCTTCGTCACTGAAGATGATTTTGCGATGAAATTCATCATCATGGCGCAACTTCTCCAGAACCCAATCGGAGAACGTACGTCGCTTCAAATTGTCCATCGGCTTCAATTCTTGAGTCAGCTTGATTTTGTATGGTGTCTCTCTTTCTCGATTCGGGTGTAAACCAAGATCCTTACGCAAAATACGCCATAATGTGGTCTGAGCGATGTCCAATGTCCGAACGCCGTGGAATTGACTGATTTGGATCGTTTGCTACGGATGCCTGAACGGCAGCGATATTTTCGACACTTCAACCAACCCATTGTCTCACTAAAACGGCAACGGCGCACAACGAACATGTAGACTCAAATTTTTGCACTAAACTTGTTATTGCCTGTCTACTAGGGCGAGAATTACGACCGAAAATTGGAGTTAACGCTCTTAAAGTTGCAGTCACCGACTCCGAATTTCGGTAGAAAATTTTTATAGTTTGCAGACGTTGCTTATTAGTGTACTTTACCATGATGAAAATGTTGAGTTTACTAAATAAATTGACAGTGACAGTTTGATGGTTAGTGAAAGAGTGCATTCACAAATTAAATTCAAAGTTGTCAAGACCCTATTGGAAAACCCTTTACAATGTGGCGCAAATTTAATCACCCCATCGGAAGATGGTATAATTTTTGCAAATGGAGTCGTACGTCAATCATGTTTGACATTTGTGAACTAGACAGCTGCAGTATACAAACAGACAAACAATGGAGCGCTATACTTGGCAAGAGCGTGGAATAATTGTGTCGATGTTTTTCACCAATATTCGGTCAGTGGTGTTAGAGCAGCGTGAATTTCGACGTCGATTTCCAAATCGTGACGCGCCAACTGGACGAACATTCCGGCGCTTAGCTACTCGACTAAAACAGAGTGGAACCACAAAAGACTATGCAGAGCGTGGCCGCTACCGGACTGGTCGTTCGACAGAGACCATCGCGGCTGTCTCTTCCGATGTCGCTGAGAACGAAGAAATATCAACCAGATAACGGGCCACGCAATGGGGCATCACCAGTCGGACCCTACAGCGAATTTTAGTGAAAGACTTACACAGGTTCCCGTACAAAGTGCCAACAGTTCATCAGTTAACGCCTTCTGACTGTCAGTCGCGTGTGAATTACTGTAAAGCGATCCTCAATCTCAACAACGAAAAGGACGATTTTGTGTCGCAAATCACTATGAGCGGCGAGGCGCATTTCCACTTAAGTGGTTACGTCATTAAGCAAAATCTTCGTTTCTGGGGCACTGAAAATCCGCGTGTGATGCACCAAGAGCAATTACATCCACTCAAAGCCACTGTGAGGTGCAACGTTCACGCGGGAGGTGTGATAGGGCCGTATTTTTTTGAGGACATCACGGGCAAAATGGTCACTGTTACTTGCGAATACTATAGGGCCATGATAAACGACTTCTTATTGCTGGAATTGGATGAGCGGAGCTTGGTGAACATGTGCCACAATGGATATTGTGAAGGAAGAGTTTCTTGGTCGCATAATCTCCCTGTTTGGCGATTTGGCAGGCCAGACTTCTTCTTTGGAGCGACTTGATGTCGCGGGTTTATGCCGACAAGCTTCAGACAATCGCAGCTCTTATGGAGAATATTCGACAGGAATGCGAACAGTTATCACCGGCGGCAGCCACTTGGCGGATATCATCTTTTCCACTTAACAGAAACAATTGTAAAGGTCCAAATTGATGCTGTAAATATGGATACTTAATGAGCTTAAAATACGCTGCCGTTTCCGTTCCACAGCCGAAGAGCAGAACCTTGAGTCCGAACGAATATAAAAAGCAGAGAGTTCAGTCATCAAGAAAGGAATATATTGTATTGGAAGTATCATACAAGATATCATTAATGAAAATTAGGAAGAGTGTCGGAGACAGAACGGAGCCCTAGGGCACACGAGGCATTTATTTTGTGAACATCAGATTTGAAACCATCCAAGACATTTTGGATTGGACGTTCCGAAAGATAATTTCTAATCCATTGAAGAAGAGAGTCATCGATCCCAAAAGCACGCATTTTCGACAAAAGAGCTTAATGTTAAACTCTGTCAAATGCCTTAGACGTATCAAGTGTAACTATCTTGCTTTCCCACTGCTCCTGTAGTGTAAAAATAGTGAGAGATTCCTGCAAGATTATCTGCAGTGACTGCAACTGTCTTATGCATGCTATGCATGCATGCAACTCGTGGAGTTGCCAAATTTGTATTAAACAAAAAAGAAGTGATCCGCGTAGATTATCAATGTCTTCTTCAATGTGTGCTACCAGCAGCGGGAGTGACCACAACAATGTTACTGTTGAGGCCATTCACCTCCAAGTAATAGAATTGAGTGCAACTCTCGCGACATTCGTACAAACCATACAATCCATGCAAGTGCAGCTTGTGACCTTGGAACAGTCGACGCAATTGTTAGCTGAAATGAAAAAAGAAAACGAGCAGCTAACTCGTTCTACTCAAGGAGACTGGAGAGACTGGAGACTGGAGAGAAACTTAGCAATGCTGAGTATATGATACACAGAAACTACATCGAACTGCGAGAGGTGCCCTTTTTGGAGAAAGAAAATGTGCGTGATACGGTTATCCAAATTGTCAACCAAGGTGTAGGAGTGCAGATAGCAGATGACGATGTTGATACATATTACAGAAAGAGGAGCAAAGGGAAACCTACTGGCACTGTGGTGGTACAACTACGGATCAATCGGCTCAAAGACCAAATTCTAGCCGCTTCGTATGCCAAAAAGTCACCGATCGATGCGAAGAATATCTTTTCTTCATGTAAAGGTAACATTTTCATCAACGGCTGGTTATCAGGCGAATCTAAAGCACTGCTGAGGGAAGCAAAAAAGGCAAAACAAGATTTCAACTATAAATTTCTTTGGGTACGATTTGGTAAAATTATGATGAGACGGAAACCTAGTATGGAGATCAAATACATTAAGTGTCTTGATGATCTTAATCATTTATGATTAAGACTTAATATTTTTTATTCTTTTTATTATTATGTCACGTAACAACGAATTAATTGATCTCAGTAATATTAGTTTAAGTAATGAAATATTAGTTAATACAATCTTTCGAGCATCGTTAAAGGATTTAACCATTTTCCACATGAATATTAGAAGTATGCGAACTAATTTTGATAGCTTTTTCTCATATTTGTACAATTGTTTTCCAGTTCTACCACATGTAATAGTGTTAAGTGAAATTTGGATTTTTAAACTTGAAGTAAGCAATTTCTCGATTGAGGGTTATACTCCATACGGAAAGTGTAATGAAAAGTATCCAGCCGGTGGTGTAGTAGCTTTTGTCAAAGACGATTTAACGGTCGCGAAATTCTCTACGCCTGATCTAACTAGTGCAGATTCTCTAATCATAAAACTGCATGTATCGGCTGCAGTTTGTCCACAGGGATATTTTTCTAAAAGAAAGTGAAGACCTTCTTAGTGGGGCGAACAGTCACAATATTTGCTTTGTTGGTGATATTAAT
Organism: Volucella bombylans; assembly: GCA_949129095.1. Classification (NCBI taxonomy): domain Eukaryota; kingdom Metazoa; phylum Arthropoda; class Insecta; order Diptera; family Syrphidae; genus Volucella; species Volucella bombylans. The sequence goes on from CASBSA010000163.1 coordinate 19,516, forward strand.
ATTGACATATTGAACTTTCCTTTGAGTTGTGATAATTATACACTCCTTTTGTGTTCCTTGGGTTTTGAATCTCTCCTTAATTAGCCAACAAGAGCAGCTGATAGTTGCAAAACATGTATTGACCATATTTTTCTACGCACACAACATTCTAAATGTTCGTCCGTTTGTACTTGAATGGGATATAACCGATCACTATGCTACAGGTGTATCGGTCGTCAATCTCTTGGGAAAATCATTAAACAATGATGATGAACCAAAGTCGAAAAAAGTGGGTGAGTTTTCACGTGTTGATTTTCGTAAGTTGATGGAATATTTGTCACAGGAAACATGGCATAGTGTCTATAATAATAGTTGTTCTTCAGGGTCTTTTAGCGTATTTGTGAAGATTCTTTCTAACTATATGGCTCTGAGTCGGTGTCCAATCCTAAACGTAGACCACAAAAAACTAAGCCATGGATGACTAATCAACTTTGCGAAAAAATTATAGAAAAAAAAACAAGTTTTATATTAAAAATAAAAATAAAATGCATATGTCTTCAATAAAAAAAGTTTATCAAAGGATGCGGAAAGATATACTGCAGTACATAGATATCCAAAAAGAATCCATAAGTATAAAGAATGCAGATGTAATCCAAAACAGCAATGGAACATTGTTAATGATCTGCTTGGTAAAAATAATTCTGACTAAGGCATAAGATGTCTAAGATTTTCTAATAATACGACCACTACAAATGATGCAGAAATGGCCGACAATTTAAACTCGTTCTTCAGAAACATTGCCGAGAATTCCAGACCAAATTCTTGCAATATTAATGCAATAAGCGCTTCGGAATATCTTCTAGACAATGAAGTCCTTTCAACATTCTTTTTCGGCACTGTATCTGAAGATGAAGTATCTCTTGTTGTATCCAACTTAAAGTTGAATGATGGTATTAGTAGCTTAGTCGTAAAAAAAATGAGTTACCATATCATTAAGCCATTAACTTGTTTAACTAATCTCAGTTTTGAAAGTGGTATATTCCCGGAGTGTCTCAAGACCTCCATAATAGTTCCAATACACAAAAAGGGAGACAAATGTGATCCAAATAACTATAGACCTATCTCATTGTTGTCGGTTTTTTCAAAAATCTTGGAGAAAATAATTACAAATAGAATGCTTAAATTCCTCAATAAATTTAAAATCTTGAACAAGAATCAATTTGGATTTGTCAAAGGCAAGTCTACTAAAGATGCCATATTGTCGTTCTTAGAAGATGTTCACGATGGACTCTATAAGAGTAAAAAAACGGCTGCTCTTTTTCTTGATTTAACAAAGGCATTTGATCTAGTCAATCATCAGCTATTAATAAAAACTCTTCATACAATTGGATTCAGAAGCAATATTAATGAATGGTTCGTCTCGTACCTTGAAAATCGTAAACAGCTTGTACGTGTAAACGCTACTCTAAGCGCGTCTTTAGATAGCCCCGGGCTTGGCGTTCCCCAAGGATCGGTCCTTGGGCCCTTGCTCTTTATTATTTATATAAACTCGATTTTTAAATTAACACTAAAGGGAAGTATTAGAGCATTTGCTGATGATTTGGTTCTCTCCTACGTCACTACTTGTGCGGACACCATAAAAACAGAAATGATAACTGACCTCTCCATATTAAAGATCTGGTTTACGCTCCACCAAATGGTTTTAAGCAGCAAATTCAAAGTAATCTGTTGATCATCGAAGGAGTTTGTCTCCACGATTCTAACTGTAACAATGATGACTGCACAAATACTTGTATAGAACTAGAATCTGTCTCAGAATTTAAGTATCTCGGTGTGACCATTGACAGCAAACTAAATTGGAAAGCCCACATTGCCGATAATAAAAAATGTTTGAATATAGCTATGGGCAAGATTTTTCACCTACGTAAATTAGTGCCATCAAATCTACTAACCACTATTTACTATGCGCTTGTCAACTCTCGTTTAGAATATGGTATTTCGTGCCGGGGCAACGCCTATGCTAAAAACCTACAACCTGTTATCACCGCCCAAAAGAAGGTAGTTCGAGTAATGATGTTTAAATCCAAATGTGTTTAAATTTGTTTATAAAGTGCTGAGAATGTTTTATTTGCGAGGCGGTTACTTGAACCGCGGAAGAAGTGGTACCTTAACATATACCTTTAGGCAACCATCTGCAGTCACAGTGCTAAGAGTGAACAAAGAGAACTACAGACCATTTGCAACCATTATAGCACCCTTCATATACAACATACTTCCCCTAGATATGTGCAATCTTGTCCAAAGCAAATTTAGATTCCTTAAGAATTTAAGAAACTGGCTACTTTCCACATCAAGCGTAGAAGAACTAGTGCAGGTCATTTCTTAATCTTTATATGTGTTTCATTAAAATTCGTACGTATTCATCTTTTTGCCCCCAAATTTGTGCCTTTCTTCTCATACTGTTTACCTTTCATTGTATGTAACGAAAATTTCTTCTTTCTCTTGTCGCAGCTTTCATGAAATTGATTAATATATTCAATAAATAATACACTTACCACTGGTATTCCAAGTACCACCTAGTGTTCAAAAGACACCATTTCAATACGTTTATGAAGTATATTAACTGCAAAATTCATGGTTAAAATTCTAGAAAACTATCTTAATATCTGTGAATGTACCTTTTAAATTATTGGTTCTAAGAATAATTAATTGTAAAATAATGAATTTGTAAATTTGAAATGGATTAAATAAATTATCTATCTATCTAAAAAAAAAAAACAAAAAGAAAAAAAAGGAAAGAAAATAAAAAATGTATTTTCCTCAACGTTATAAAGCCCCGTTGGGGTACGACGATTTATTTTGTACTTATTTAGTTTTTGTTTTTTGGTTAGCGGAACACTTGTCGATAGAGCGACCCGCAATTTTTTTTAGTCCCGATGCGCAAAAACGCTAGATAACGGGTAGCGTGTGCCGTCTATTCTCGGGATTTTTCGCACGCGCGTTGGGTCGCCGCCTCTCACAAAAGCCAAGTCTGGTGCCTGTGCAAACTTCTATATTTTCTACCGCGTGTCCCTAGCTACTCCGGTGGATCGGCGTTCATATTTGGGGACTGACCAACAGCGTGTCACTCCTTACGGTTTTGCGATTTGTAGTTTTGTTCTTTGTACAATCGCTGTTGGTGGTCGTTATTTGTTGTGTTCTTGTTCGTTGTTGTTGGTTGGTAATAGCAGGTCTTTCGTAAATACCAGTCTTTGTTAAAATCGTAGCCCTTCTTACTTGCCCATCTTGTGTGACCTTTGTTTCTATGACCCGTCCTTTCGGCCAGCAATTGCGGGGATTTCCAGAATCCACAATTAACACGATGTCATCTTTTTTTATAGGCTTAGCTGGAGTAAACCATTTTGTGCGTCGTGTAATTGTCGGAAAATACTCGTTGACCCAACGTCACCAAAATTGTTCTGAGAAACATAGTTCTGAGAAGCCAGCCAATTTTTTCTAAGAACTTCTTTTTCGTCATTAAATACAGCCCATGACTTCGATCCATTGGACGAACCCAAAAGAAAATGATTGGGTGTAAGCGCTTCCTCATTCTCGTTGTCAGCGGCCTAGAGTTGACAATATTCTCTACCTCAATAAGCATGTTTCTCAGCAGCTCGTCTGATGGATGACGTTTCGGAGAAATTTCGGTCAACATAGTTTTTACGGAACGCACAAGTCGTTCCCAACTTCCACCCATTTAAGGTGACCCGGGTGGGATAAAACTCCATTTGGTGTTTGTCGAAGTAAAGGCCCGTACAAGCTTGTCCTTATCGATACTTTGATACGCCCGCTTCAGTTCTGCGTCAGCCCCTCTAAAATTCGTACCATTATCACTAAACAGCTCGATGGAGTCCCTCGGCGTGCTATGAAGTTCCGATGAGCAATTATGCAGGAATCCGTATTCAGCGAACGGGTGAATAGCTAGCTCTAGAGGTAAGGCATGTGAGCAAAACTCCGTATCTCTTCTCAAATTGACGACGGTTAAAGGCCCAAAATATTACACTACTGTAAATAAAAATGGGTGAGAAAATGGCGATATCCTAGCAATTGGAAGCTGAGCCATCATTGGCTGTTGCGGTTATGCTGCAGCATTCTTACATGTCTGGCAGTTTCTACTAATCTTACAAAGCTCAGCTTTCAACTTTGCGATGTGGAATTTTTGCCTGAGGTCATTCACAACGGTTTCGTGGTTTGCATGATAGTAGCGGAGATGATAATCTTCCACTATTAAAGTTGTTATGCGTTGCGGAGTAGGAAGTATAGTTGGGTGTCTCACATCCACGCACGATTCAACATACCTTCCGATTCTGCTGTTGGCACGAAGGACTCTTTAGTCATCTAAATAAGGAGATAAAGAACCAATTGAACTTGATTTGTTAATTTAATATTTTTTAGATAAACAAGCTATCTCCTCAGAACATACTTCGCGCTGGGCTCGCTTAAAGAGAATCCTTTCTGCCACCTGTAGCTCCTCTCTTGTCAGTGGGCCAGATCTTTTCTCTTCTTGTCTCCGAATCATCTTCCAATTGAAGGCACATCGAATAACTTTTCCGGCAGAGCGAAGAAGCCGAGACCAGTGAGAAAATAGCTCTGGATGAAACAAACGTCGATCTTCAATAAATTGCACTACAGCGAACTGCGCCTTCAATTCCTCTATGGTGTCTGACTTAGTGGATTCCTCATTTGGCCAGGATTCTGGAGATGACATCAGAAAATCTGGTCCCTTAAACCACGGACATGACGTTTTAAGGTTAGGACCATTATGCCACTTGGTTGCCTCGTCAGCCACATTCAGCTTGGTGGATACCCACCTCCATTTGTCGACTTTGGTGATCTTGAGGATCTTGAGGATTTGCGTCGACAAAGACGTGGAGCTCGTAATCTGGGAAAATGGGAAATCTTGTTGAAACATAGCATCTAGGGATACGTACCTCCTCGACATGTGGTAAGAAGCTTATCCAATGCAGCCATTTGTCATGCTCAGCTTCTTGGATTTCGTTGTCCCAGCCAATTTCACTGCGCCAGATGTCTTGAAAAAGTATCTTTCCATATATTACGAAATTTGCCAAGAATCCCAGCGGGTCAAAAATTTTCATAAGGGTTCGCAGTACTTCGCGTTTGGTTGGAATCCGTTTGTCAAAAAGGATATATTTATTAAATGAAGTAATGGTGATTTTGAACGTAAGGACGTCTGCAGTTGTACACCACCACATGCCAAGAACTTTCTCGGTTGCAAGTTCAGTTTTCATGCTAAGGCTGATTTCAGCGGGAGAGCTGGAACTGAATATTTTAGCGATTACCTTAGAATTGGAGATCCAATTTCGGATGTGGAACCCCCCTTGTTGATGAACAAAGGCTATATCCCTAGCAAGACTCACCGCCTCTACTTCAGAGTCCACACAGTCCATGAGGTCATCTACATAATGATTTGAGCAAATTGATTTTACGGCTCTTGGATATTCGCTCTTAAAATCTTCTGCATTTTTATTCTTGATGAACTGCGCCGAACAGGGAAAGCATGTATCCCCAAACGTCATGACCAGCATAATATACTCCTCCACTTCATTGGTGTTCCTGCTGAACCACAAAAACCGCTGGTAATTTTGATCTTCTTTCCTTATCAAAATTTGATGAAACATCTCTTGAATGTCAGCGCATATAGCAAAGCGCCTTTCCCGGAATTTGTGGATGACGGACATTAAGGATGTTAATAAATCGGGGCCTTTGAGAAGCACCGAGTTGAGGGAAACTCCTCCTACTTTAGCGGCTGCATCCCAGACAAGTCTTACCTTACCCGGTTTGTTCGGGTTTTTAACTGAGAATACTGGCAGGTACCATGTATGTGATCGATCTTCAGCAGCTTCTTCCGGTGTAAGTTTTGTAACGTAACCTTTGGTAACGTAGCTTTCGATTTCACTATGAAGCTCCTCTGCTAGTAGAAAATCGCGGTTCATCCTTTGTTGGAGGCATGACATACGCTTCCTTGCAATCAGGTAACTATCGGGAAGTCGAACTTGTTCATATTTCCAAAGCAATCCCGTCTCGACACGTCCATCCCTACGTTGGGTATTGTTTCGAAGTTGTTGTAAGGCTCTTTGGTAGTTGTAGTTGGTAGTAGACTGTAAAATCCTAGAGGCAGAAGATTCAAATTTCTCGTTGCAGAGAAACTCATTTACAAGCCGTTCCAACTCGAATTCGCTTTCGCGGCTGCAGTCACATGCATATGTGAAAGTTGATGTGTTCATCTAAACTGGTTTGGGTCATTGAAGATTGTGGCTGGGGGCAGCAGCCGTAGATTGTCCACCCCAAACGGGTCTTAGTGACAGGTTCGTGAGCGTTTCCTTCCTTGCACTTAAGGGTGAGTCCTAGTTTCCAATTGTTAAGACCTATAAGAAGTCGAGGAGCTGCGTTGAAATAGGACGCTATAGGCTGGTGTTTTAGGTGCCCATACTGTTCCTGAAACTTTGCTGCGTCCAGCGATTGTCCAGGCAACTGAAGACTGTTCACTATATGGACGTTATTAAGTGGATACTTCTTACCTTTGCCGCTTGTGTCGGAAATCTTAAAGTTCATACTGAGTTATCTTCGTACCTATGTGTGTTGGCAGCCCATTTGATGCAAAGAGGATCGGGAGTCCCTTTGATGTTTAGTTGGGCAGCTATATCTTCATCCATGGGTGTCAGCTATAAGCCGTCGTCCAAGAATGCATATGTCTTTATTTGCACTTTATTGCCATGGAGAGTAACAGGAACTATGCGGTACATCACCGCTGTGTTGTGTTGGATGTGGGCGTTTCCAGGCTGTGCTATTATGGGGGAAACAGAGTTACCGGAGTTGTTTGTTTTACCTGTGTTGTTGTGGTCGTTATGAAGAAGTTGGTGGTGCAGCTGACCGACAACGATAGCCACTATGTCTTCTTAAGCAACACCGACATAGTTTATGTTCTCGAACAACTTCCCATTTGGACGTGATGTTTAAGTCCTTAAACTTAACACAGCTTTCCACTGATGGACATTTTTTGCCACACACCAAACACTTAAGTTCCTGAGAGGCGAAATAAGTTGTCGTTTCCGGAACCTCCGAATGTGCATGCAGAAAACCTTTCTCTTTCTTCGGCAGTGCGCCAGTCTTATACCCGCCAGTCTTCCCTGAAGTTTTAGTTGGCACCGGTATGATGCAGTTAGCAGCCTCTGCAATCCGATATATCCAATCGCTAAACTCTGAGAGACAACACGCTGGTAATGTTTGCATATAAATTGCCCAGTTGAACTGGATGGAAACTGGTAGCTCCGCCACTAACTCCTGTAACAAAGAAGAGTTATTAAGATGCGATGAAAGGCCAGAGGCTTCTAGGGCTGCGTAATGGTTCTGGACTGATACAGCAAATTGGACAAGGGTATCCAGCTTATCAGCTTTGGGTGATGGTGTTGATTGGATCTTCAGCGTAAGCGAGTTCAGGATCTTTTCAGGCTTCCCAAACAGCATTTCTAGCACTGCAAGTATACGGGGCACACAGTTTCGATTGTTCATTAAACTTTGTACCCCTTCGAGCGCTTTATCCTTCAGTATCTTCTGAAGACGAAGCAGGTTTTCCTCATCAGAAAAGCCACAAAGCCTCGTAGTTCTGTTGAAGTTAGCTATGAACGATGGCCATTCTTCTGGATTACCACTGAAACAACGTAGATCCTTTAAAATTGAATGACGGGCAGCAATTTGGTTGCTAGTCACTCTATACGTTGGAATTTCAATAGATCTATAAGCAGGCAAGCTTGGCTGTTGTTGATACATATTTGATGGCGCTTGCTGGATGTTGAACCGGCAACTGCTTTCTTTCTTCCTTGCACACTTGAGATGAATGCGTGGTTTTTAGCCAGTCTTGGACTTTGCTGTTGGTGTCCGTGGAAATGACTTCGTCATCAACTTCGGTATCAGGGTCATCTTCTGCAATTTCAGTTAAAATTTGGTACTTACGGTTAAGACATCCTTTTTCCAACGTGCTTTCTTTTTCCAATCTCAGCAGTTCAATATTAAGTCCTCTTATAGATGGAGAACTTTGCGAGGACTTTGAACCAACGTTTTGAGGTTATGTTCGCTGCATGTTCCTTTGACATGTTGTTCTCGTTTAGCAAATTGACAGCCGGATAGCCTAAGTTACACTTGTCCTTTTCATTTCGTGTCAGTGCAAAAGCCGCATTTGGATGATCTGATTGTAACGGAGCACTTACCAAAACAGGTGCCTTCAGCACCACTGTTGATGGATCCTGTGTAGATGAGGATATCCTGTACTTTGAAGGTAATGGTATTTCGTTGCATTGAATAGCTGAATTTGCCACTGCCGGCAATGCGTACTGTCTTAGTTACTGCGAAGTGGAGGTGTACTGTGGAACTTCGATAAAGACAGACGTGCGCTTAGATATGTCTGCGAGTGCCGTATACATGTGTGATGTCAGCGGTTGAGAGACCCTCTGATGGACTGATGCGTCTGATAATGGCTCCTCGTACATGTTGGTTGTCGATGGTCGAGTTACACTCGGGCGCGCAGGGAAGTGTGGAGCGCCACCATCGTTAGTTGTTACTTGCCTTGAAGTTGGATTTTTCAGTAGCGTTGGTGTTGAGTGCCCTTTTGGCAATTGGTGTATAACTGTACAGGTTTCACAGGCGAAGTCCCGGCTTTTTATAAAGTTGTCGACACCAGCACACGTAAAGTGAAACCAGTTTTCACATATATCGCACGCCACTATGTTGTCTTCCGAATCGGGATCGTTGCACAGTTGGCAATTGTATTCCTGCATGCGATCTGTTGGTTCCATCGATGATACTGTTGCCCAAAAACAGTGTGAAACAATTTTGTAAAATTGTTAGGGGAGATTTTGTCAAACCGTCAGAAATTAGAACGCGTTAAAATTTAATTCAATTTAATTCAAATTATTTATAATTCTGACGTAAGGTTACAAAATTGGTACCTTTGCTACCTGCCACCTGTTTTTCCTGCGTCCATTCGATGAGAATTTTCAATTAAGAAAGACCGAATGCTCTTTGTTCATCTGCCAATGAACCGACAAACCTTGTTGATGGCGGAGTTTGCGGTTCAAATGTTCCGATTCTATTTCCGTTCCCGTAAAGCACCAGCTGCATGGGCAACAACCACCAATAGCTTTCTGGAATAATCTGGATCCAGGTTCTATACCAGACACGATTTTCAAGCGCTTACGCAGGCAGAGCAACGTTTACTGTGCAAAATCACCCCCTTTATTAAAGTCGTAAAATTTACAGTGCTATATGGGCAGTACAGTTTCCGCGGACAACCTGTTTTGTTTGCCGAAGATATCCTTGAGTTCAGTGAAAACGCTACCTAATATGCTTCCAAGATCTTCAAGCCAGGTAGGTATTGTTGTAGTAACAGAACGATTGGAAAATTTAAACAACACAAGAGAGTTCACAATATCCCTCGAAAAAGTCTATAGTGCTTTAAGATAGTTAATTAGAAATAACCCGCTTTACAGAGATGTACGTATTGACGAAATTGCCCAAATTAATGAACAAGACTTGATACGACCTACTTTGCCAGATTTATCTGAAGACGGAGAACCTGAAAGAATTAAAATTCCAAATGCGTTCATTCCAATTAATGACATTGCCAGAATTATTCGGACTTCATGACATCAAGGTGACCACAACATTTTCACTTCGGGATTTTCCGGTATGCAATGCAGTGCTATGTCGTTAGCAAATATCGTGCGGGCGGCAATTCTCAACCTTAATCGATGGGACGTCAGTATTCTGAACGTTAACATGTTAGAGCGTGAGTCCTTATATTGCCAAACTCGTGCTCTACTATCGCTAAATGAACTGCATGAAACAAGATATTTAGTGATGCGAAATTTTCATATCGTCAAAGAAAGCGTACATATATATCACAAGCGCTTTTCTATATATTATAATGAAGACACTTTTCTTTTTGAAAGTCTTCAAGACGCTGTGATTACCAACAACATTGGCATTACATTACTCATAGCTTTAACACAATTATTTGACGGCCATCATTCGGGCATATTGACAGCTTCGAATAAATTTGTCAGCGTATTTCGCTGTGAGGATAAATACTATTTCGCTGACTCCTATTCTTGTGGCCCTAAAGACAAACCAATGGCAACAATTGGCAGACCCTGCGTTATAGAATGCAGCAAAAACTTTGCCTTATCTGTAAGAGATACCTTGGGTCGCCTAATATCGCTTACACTCTAACACGCGTAGACGTAAATTTCGAGTAAGACGTCATTACTCATCAAGCTGTAAAAGTACAGCAACAGCTCTCGAACTCGACATCTGCAACTAATCCTATGCAAACATCTGTAATGTTGCCTATTGATAACGCCCAACCCGGTGTCGATGATGAGCTTGAGGTCTCTGAAAATTTAAACGAGATTAGAAGAAAGACGAATGATAGTATTGTCAATGAAGGTCATGAGATAAAGGTAGAATCAATTATTCCAATATGGCAAAAATGGCTTGAAAGAACAAGAGCCAGTAAATATAAGTCCTTTCGATTATTTCCTATTCTAGGTGTTGATACTAGGTTTCAGCACAACGATTACCTGTCTAACGCTCTTTCAATGTTTGAGTAATATCGGGTCAAGTCAACCATTGCAGCATTTGCCAGAAGAGTGAAAGGTTGTTGTACAATTTTCCCCGATTTAATTAAATAAATTTGTTCGATTGCCGGCAAAACAAAAAAAAACCAAGACAAACGAAAACCAATTTGATTACAAAAAAAAAACGAGCCATATTGTCGGTGGTTGAGATTCGTCTGACGAGCTGTCACTTGCATTTCCTGGGGAACAGAAAATTCCCTGGAGGGAAATTTGCACTGGCAGCAATATCGTTTGCTGAACCAAGTGGCTGCTCAGCTAGGCTGGGTTCAGGGAAAACAATATTTTCAAATGCTAAATAAACTACAAATTCTACAATAAACCAATGGGTGTTAGGCGCCATGCATTTTTTGCTCTGAGTGGAAGTGCAAAATCATATGTTACAAATAAATCGGTGTAAAAGGTGTAATTTTTTTTGCTACTTTATAAATGACGCTTTATTTCCGGAGTGATGGCAAAACAATATATTGCGGAAGCCGTTAGGCGGCAACAACAAAACGTTAACTCAAATGGTGGTACTGAAGGTACCAGCTATTGAACCGATAGTTGAGGACCCGACACCGACTGCAAAATCTTATCTGTTTTCTTACTAAAAAGGATTCGCCCGGGTAAATAATGTTACTTATCTTTTTCTTTAGTACTGTTATACTCCTGTCCTGTCCGTCCTGATGTCGTCCGTATTTCCTCCTCGTTTTTGTATATCTCCCAGTCCTTTTTCTTTTCTTGCTCTTTTTTTTATTTTAATTAATTTTTTTTTTTGTTTTTTTCGCTGCTTGAACCGTAGGTCTCACATATAAACACATTCATACATCCATTCGGATGAGTGCAACGGGTCAATTTTGGTGTTTGTGTGCAGCGCTCTGCAAATTTGCTGAAGTGTGCCACAGTGCATTGAACCTCCGTTGCTTCCACTCTCTCATACACACACACATTCGTGCTTCTTTCTTGTTTCCCAAATCTGGGGACATTTCCTCCAAGATTGGGATTTCCCTTTGGCCCGAGCTCATATTTCCGTTTAAGATCATTTATTGGGGTTGCATTCAGTCTGAATGAAACGGGTCCAGGAGAGGGAATTCTACATATGGAGTGCTGCCCAATGAAAAACTAAACAAAGATATCCCGGCGAATCCTCTTTTCAAGAATTAATTAAATGAGGACCGCGCAACTAGGGGACCATTCTTTACAACACTTTCTTGACACAATTTTATTTCATGTTTTTTGTTTGTATTTAAGGTGGTGACCGTCTATCACCGAATAGAGCGTCTGTGGCAGTCCGCCTGGTTATGTGGCCTTGTGTATTTATTATACTTACAGGGTTTCAGACCGTCCATCTGGCTCTAGGTGTACAGCGTTGGGCTTAAGGTGACCGTCCGTCACTTCACCGAGACTCGTGTCTCTTCTTCTCGTGGATCTATTGATTATCTCCTCCGACAAGCATAAAACCAGAAAGACAGAGTTCAAGAATACACCAATTCTTTCCGCTAATATACTTCTCCAAGGAGACAACGGACGTAAAATTAACCGGTGGGGCAAGAAGTGGATCGGGGAGGAGAGACCGTTATGGAGCGGAGACGCCTTCTAAGGCTACGGAAACTACCCGATAGGAGAAACAACACAACACAAGGGCAAGGGCCGACGACTTTGTGAATGGCTCTTGTTCACTAAAACGTTGGACGCTGGTTTCGCACCTTCTTATAAATGGTGACTTCAATGGACCGACCGTCCTACCTGCTGTAGTTGATCCTTCAAGATACTAGGAGGGTGCAACAATGGCTGATGGACCCATGCCTGTCCACCACCCTACTAGGATTTTGAAGAACCAACGGAAGAGAATGTGGATGAGTGAGGCCGAGAGGGAAAGGAAAGAGTAGGACTTGCTGTGGTAAATTTTACCGCAAAAAACCCCACCCTTACCTCCGAGGAAATGTACTTACTTTGCAAATGCAACTTAAGTCATTTCCAGAGGCTTCTATGGGTCGAGGATGAGATGAACATCAGGGCCAGCACACCAGTCTTAATCCCATATTGAAATACAATTTTAACGAAGACAAGCAAAAAGTAAATACGATTTAACGAAAATATATGCAGACCTTATTGTTTAAAAACGCGAACGTAAAACTAATTTATGCAGCTCAAAAATTTCAAAATTACCCTTAATTTACGATTACTTTGTTTGGGGCTTAAGATTTAGGGATCATTTGTTTCATAGTACGGTTTTAGGTCCTTACAATGCCACGAGCCGCGTTCTTTCCCGGTCTCGTCTGCTAAGACATATGTCCACGGTGATACTATTTTTACGATTGTGTAAGGACCTATGAATTTAGGAGCTAACTTGGCTGCATAGTAATTTGCGGCATCTGAGAGAACAAAGTTTCGTCGCCATACAATCTTATTCGGCAGGTACTGTGCGTCTCTACGTCGGAGATTGTAGGCTTTCGTAGACATCTTGGTTGCCGCCTTAAGATTGTCTGATATGTCTTTCCTAAATTCCCTAAATCTTTCTCCTAACTAAATCTAAGTCCCTATTCGCTTGATGATCACTAACGGTTGCATCCTTCCTACCGTGAGTGACCATATCCCTCCCAAAGTTAGCGTAATAAAGGGTAACGCCTGCGCTCTGCAGGATTCGCTTGTGGGTGATAGTGAGCGGTAAACCTAAGTTGGGACCCGTAGGCTTGGCATAGCGCAGCCAATTCCTTACTCCTAAACTGGTGGCCATTGTCACAGACACAGGCTGAAGGGACATCAAAGAGATGGAACACATTATCCTCTAACTCCCTACACACCGCTTTTGCTGTTGCACACCTCAACGCGAAGAGTAAGCGGAATTTTGTAAAATAGTCAATGACGATCAGTATAGGTCACCCTCTCTGGCAATGACATTATTTTCCATATTTTCGTCGTTGAACCGGGTGAAACCAGAGCCCTCGGATCGCCAGTTCCCCATTTCATTTCGAATGCAGAAGTCGTGCACCAAGACGCGAATGTCCGGGTCATAATTAGGGCCAATGATATCAATGGCCTTGTATATTTCCTGGAAAGTCGCCCCTATGGTCTCAACCTTCGCCTGTGGATCTTCGATCACAAAGAAGTCGTCATCATCAGCGGCCTCATTTGGATCAATACCTGCTATTGTCAGTAGCCGTTCGTTGTCTGTTGTCCTTGCTATTTTAAGACACTGAAGGTCGTTTTGATTTTTTCTCCGAAATAGTTCATTTATTTGCGGAAACATATTCGGGTTGCTGGTTTTTATAGCCCGAACCTTGTTGTTCCAGTGCAAACTTACAGAAATTCTGTAATTCTCTTTTATTAACGTTTGCACATTTTTAATCGACGACTTCAGTGTCCTAATCTCCGGGTCTTGTCTGTCAGTTAACTGTCTGTACAAGTTTTTGAGCCTTGTTAGAAGTCTACTCTTCTATCGGTGCAGTGCGTCAATAGAAGGATTGCGGAATAGGTCTACGTTAGTTGTACGTCGATTCCGCGGTATTGTAGTGCCCATAGTTTGTTTAATTGTCTCGTCCATTTGTTTTAGGTAATTGTCGATCTCCTCGTTTGACAAATTCCTATTGGACGGTGGGTGGAGCGTGTTCGAGGAGAGTGATCTTGTCAGGTTGCGGAGAAGTGTGTCCATCGAATCTTACTGTAGTTGTAAGAATATCTTTGGACAAACTCCTCCAATTCCGCAATTTCGTTGGGAACTGTAATTTCGGTGCTAAAACCGCAATGGTCGCTGTCAAACACGAATGTGCGCAGACAGTTTAATGTTTGTAAATTCGTACCTGGCAGTCGTGTGCGTTCGTCGTACAGCAGTAGATCCAAATAAGACCCGCCTCTGGGAAACGACGGGTTATCCGTCGCTTTAAGACCGAGTCTGTACATGACATCGTGCTGACCCCACCAATCGAGTAGTAGGTTCCCTCTAGTATTTGGCAAATTATTTCCCCAATCTCTGTGTTTAGCGTTGAAATCCCCGCCGACTATAAAATAATTCTCCCCCGATTCCAGCCTCTGAAGTCGAAAAAGCGTGTAGAGCTCTGTAATGAATAGGGTGGATTGTGAAGCCTCAGGTGCATAAACAGAGGCCAAGTACAGCCGCTTTCCACTGCGGAGCGGTATGTAAATGACGACTGCCTCCAACACCCGGAACCTTCGCAACACTCCCTTGTAGACTCTGTGAAATTTTATACCTTCTTTAATGAAGATCGCGACACCGCCTCCACTTCTGGATCTGGGCCTGTTTCTTCTTCTAACAATATAATTATTGTACTCCAGTTTGTGCTTATCGGTTAGCTTTGTTTCGCTAGCGAAAAGCACATCAGGACTTTGGTCTTGTAGCACTTTAAGCATCGCGGCTCTTCGTTCAATCCTAATCAGTGAATTAACATTCACCGAAAGGACCTTCAAAGTTTGCTCCACCATGTGCGTACCCATTACGACATGTGTTGCGTTAGGCCCGGCAGCAGCGCGTAGTTCTGGTCCACCCGCTTGGCCTGTTCCTGTACCTGCTGTTGCAGCTGAGCCATCTGCCCTTGGATTGCGAGCAAGATGGCCAGCATGTTAGGTGCAGCTTCCGTTGTTCTCGGCACTGGCGCTGGTGAAGCAACAGTTGCTTGCTGTACCGTAGCCCCCCTACCTGACGCCATTTGGGCGTAGGAAATTTGGGGCGTGACGGCTGGTGTTTGAAACCTAACAGGTGAAATTTTGACTTCCACCTTCTGCTGCCGAGGTAATTTTGCTTTTTTAATGTCAGCGAACTTAGGAGAACCCGGATAGTTAGCGGTGTGTCTCACAACGTTCCCACATAACTTCCTCTTCATCTTCCTGTTCGCTCGGTGCCAATGAAGCGAAGCTGTTCACTTCCCTCGCCCCAACAAGCAGTTTTACAGTGGAAGTTGGTAGGGTGGGACCTTGAACTAAGCTGAAAGTTGGCCTAAGCTTCCTCCTTCTCTTTTGGTGTTTGGCTTGAACCGTTTAAGGCCTCGCCTGATAATTCAGCAGGTCCCGTTATTGGTATAGAGGACCGCTCTCCAAAATCCATCACAAGATTTTTTTTTTTATTTTTTTTTTTTTATTTTTTTTTTTTACACTTCACTTGTTATTATTTCAATAAAAATTAGAAATAAAAACAGATTAGATTGTCTACCGATGGGAATCGAGCCCAGGTCTCCGGATCGTCACACCAGGTATGACGTCGTTCGAGTGTTTGCCACTTCGGCTACCGAACACTTGACAATTTTTCGTTTAAACGTATACTTTATTTATTTTCTACACTTGTGAGGCCGAACACGAAAATGCGTCTGATTGCCACTAAGGTCTATGAACGACTGAATATAAGACGAGACAATCAAACGAAGAATGGACAAAACGATACCTCGGTACAACCCAATGACGACGAAAACTTATTCCGGAACGCAACTATTGACGCACTGCACCGACGTAAAAGTAGACTGCTGTTAATATTAAAAACCTTGTACAGACAGTTTACTGACAGACATAACCCGGAGATCATGACACTGAAGTCGTCGATTAAAAAGCTCCAAACATTAATAACAGAAAATTACAGAGCATCTGTAAGTTTGTATTGGAGCAATAAAATTCGGGCTGTAAACACCAGCAACCCGAATAGGTTCCCGCAAATAAATAAAATATATCGGAGAAATAATCAGAACGACCTTCCATGTTTTTAAATCGCCCGTACGACGAACAACGAACAAATACTGGTAGCAGCAGGCATAGATCCAAATGAGGATGTTGATGATGACAACTTCTTTGTGATCGAGGATCCGCAGGTGCAGGTGGAGGCTATAGGAACGACTTTCCAGGAAGTGTACAAGGCGAATGTTATCATTGGCCCGAACCACGATCTGGAGAATCGAGTCCTTGTGCACAATTTCTACCTTCGAAATGAAATTATGAATTGGCGATTCGAGAGACGAGAATATGGCAAATAATGTCATCACCAACGATAGGGTACTACCCCCGTTCAGTTAGAAAGAAGACTCCAAACGATCTTCGAATCACTTAGAAGTAAGAAATCAGTGGGAACTGATGAAATACCGAATTTGTGCTTCTACATCTCCCTCTAGAAGCGGTGAACATTTATACCACCCTGTTTAATAATGCAATGAATAATACACATTGTCCAGCGCGTTGGAAAACTGCGGTGGTACATCCCATCCCCAAAGGGATAAAGACACTTTCAACCCGGCGAAACTCCGTTCGATCTGTCTTTTTCCAAACATCAGTAAGGTTTTCGAGAAGGTGATCAATAGAGTCCTGACTAAGTGGGTTGAGGACAAAAATATAGTTCCGTATAATTAATTCGGTTTCAAGGCGGGGCATGATTTCATTCATGCTGCGTCTAAACTGGTTTCTGATATCCAATGGAACAAAGGCAAGAACCAATGCACTGGTGCCTGCCTCATTGACTTGGAGAAAGCCTTCGATACCGTATGGTTAGAAGGACTCAAGCTGGACAGGTTGGGCATTAGTAAACCACTTCTGTATATTCTTTTTGATATGTTCTCCAGTAGACAGTTCATCGTGAAGAATGGCGATGTGACTTCTGCTGGAACATTTGACATTAAATTCGCAGATCCTATTCAACATTTACACAAGTGATCTGATAGGTTCACTTCACCATGCCATATCGTACGCAGACGATATAATCGCGTACAGATCGGGTCCAAAGATTGAGTTCATTAGTGTACTTTTGCAGCGTGACTTCGACAAAATTAAGCAATATTGCGATGACTGGAAGTTGAAAATCAACTTTCAGAAGTCGGAAACCATTCTGATTAGGACGCCTTTGTCTGGGGCCTCTAGGGATACCAGAAAGAATTGGCGAAAATTCTCGATCGTGGGCAGCACGGGCAGCCACTTGCCTGTCGAAATGTAGTCAGATACCTTGTATTTTAACAAACATATAGATGTTGCTCTGGCCAGAGCCAAAGGTGCTTTTGCCCTTACAAAGAGACTGTTTTATAACAGATGCGAGGGTAAAGGTTATCTGCTGCGTTTCCCTTATCAGGCCTATACTTGTGTTTGCATGTCTCTTGTGGTTCAACGTAAGAGCAAATTTATTGGAAAAGATTCGGGTGTTTGAGAGGGCTTGTCTCAGGACTTGTCTTCGCTTATACAGAACACGAGAGTCTGAGTACATAAAATTTTATCTTAATGAAGTCTTGTACAATTGGGCGACTTACATAGTTTTAGGTAGTATTAAGTTAGTTTTAAGGAAAAAATATATAAAAACACAAAAAAAATTAATAAAAAAAATATATATATACATGTATTCATATATTATGTACATATATACATTTTCTGTATATATATTTATGTATGTCTATGTTTGTGTTAGATGTAAGCAGGTTAAGTAGATTAAGATTTATTTTTAGGTAGTTTTTAGGCTTTTAGTTTTAAGTTTTATAAAAACTTAAAAAAATGTCCATATACTAAGTTTTTGCCTTAAAATTTATTTTCTTAGTTTTACTATTAATAAACGTAAAAACAGAAATAAAATTAGACTCTAAGATTCGTCAAAACACATAGTTTAAGTGTTAGGTTTAACTTAGAATGCCCGCATGGGGCCAGTAAGTTAGAATAAGATTGTTTCTAAGTAATTTAAGCTAATTTTTAAGCGATTTTTGTTTAGCGTATAAAAGTAATTTAAGTTAAAAAAATAAAAGTGCATAAAAACTGAAAAAAAAACAGAATAACCTTTTCTGGGTGAAGACCATGTTTGGGGGTGTGCTTTGGTCTTTCGTCTGCATCCAACCACTGCCCAGATCTTTTACGATTGTCATACAGAATCCGCTTTTCATCACATGTGATTATACGGTGCGAAAACGGTGCATTTCGGTGTGTTAGACTCAGTGATGCACAGGTTTCTAAACGGCGTAATTTTTGGGCTTCGTTCAATTCATGGGGTACCCACTTGTCCAGTTTTTCACTTTTCCTATTTAATATAGGTGTCGACTTATTATCATGTTGTATACTCCCATGTTGTGTGCAATGCCCCGCATCGTTTTTGTTGGGTCTGCATCCACCGTTTCTCGTAAAATGGCGCCGCGAATTACCGTTTCCGGTTTCCCACGCGGTTCGTTTTCGAGGCTTAGATCTTCCGAACGGAGCTTACAAAACCAATGCCGAATGGTGCGTTCGTTCACTGCTATATTCAGAAATGCGTTACTTATGTTTTTGGCTGCCAGATACGCATTATGTCCCAGTTTGAACTCGTAAAGGAAAAGAGTACGTATTTGAACCGTCGACAGCATGATGCAATATAAAAATTGATAAAAAAAAATAAATCGGGCATTTCATGTAGTACAGCCTTAACTTTGACAGCTGCTGAAACATAACTATTGGAAATACTATCATTGCTATCTGGTCACCTTATACCTCAATTGGTATGTTGAAATTTTAAACCAATTGAGCACGGCTTAGACTTATCGAGACAGAGCAAAATATATACGGCAGTGTGATATCCCCCTCGTTCTTTTCTTTCACCTAACCTGCTTTACGTGAATCAGACATTCAGTGCGGGAATCACTATAATTTTTTTTTAAACACAAGGTTTTTTTTTGTTTAGTTTATCAAAAAGTTTTACCTGAGCTTCTTTTTTTTATTCTGGTTAGATACTCAAAATTGCTCGTTTTTCTTCTTTTTGCTTCATAATAAATTAAGCTAATTAATTGCTAATGAGGAAAATGTCAATTCGACACTGGTATTCCCGAAGTGTATGTAATATATGTGTATATACATGTAGGATCCAAATATAAACGTTGTTAACGTAAGATAGAAAACTCGACAATTTTTGTCAAGAGTTCAATATAATTTTAATTATTTTAATATCAAAGAACACAAATCTACAGCACTTGTTTCACAGATCGCCGTCTTTGCTCCATGACTTCTGCCCTTACTCCCCAGATACTTCCGTTTTATACTCTTGTGTTGTTACATTCTGTCCCATACCGCCACTCTCCTTAGTAGGCTATACCACGCCCATGCCTTTGCTGCCCAGCAACAACAACTACAATTTTTACCAAGAGTACAATATGATCTTTATTAATTTGATATCAAATCTACAGCACTTGTTTCAACCCAAAAGATCGCCGTCGTTGCTCCCTGACTTCTCACTGACTACTCACTCTGGATACCCAGATTCTTCCCTTTTATTCCCTTAGTAGGAAATCAACAATCCCAGTCCAATGGCTCCACCGATCAATAACACTTTCGCTAATTGCCTGGCATACCGATGCTTATTTCTTCTCTTCCATGTGCCCATCCATTTAAACGATTTGAAATTGGGTCACCGATCATCGCCCTGGTATAAACACTTCTTACCATGAATTCAACTGTGGTGCTTACTCATTGCTTGCTGTGAGGGTGTCGTTCTGCTGTCGCCAATCCTCATGTTGTTGAATCGCTACGTATCGTTAGTCATAGTATCGATCTAAATAAAATGCTATGCCGGCTGTCTGTCTTGTAAATTAGATTATTAGTTTTGTTTACCAAATCGATATCGCTGGAATTCACTGTGTAAGTTGGTCATCGTGTCTATTTACACAAAATGTTATGCTTTACCAAATCGATATCGTTGGAATGCATTGTGTAAGTTAGTCATCGTGTCTTAATTATATTGGGCCCTTGACCCCACATTATATTTTATTTGTTGTGGTACTTAACTTAATGATTATGATTACTGGACACTGACACATTCATGTGTCAACATATATATTATATTTAGATGGTAAGAATTTTCTTGATTAAGTGGACAAATATTTAGTACAAATCCACACTTTCAGACATTTTTAATGGCATTAGCGAAGAATGTTTAGGGTTCCACTAAGGTACACTATACTGCAAATATCTGGCCCTCTGAGAAAACAAGTGAAACGAGTTCCGCGCTAATTTTGCATATGTCAACCTACCCTTACACATATCTCAACACTGGTGCATCGCAAAGGCAGAAGAAAAAATGTAGATCTATAATCAAGCATTCTTTTCATACCCTCAATCAATCGTTCTTCAATCAAGTCCTTTTTTTATATATGTACATATATATGTCAGTCATGTATCGGCGAAAGTATCCCCATTCATAGCTATCCTAACCCTATTTTTTTAAACCTAAACCTTAAATGTAACATCCATATTCGTGACAAACAAGTAAACTAGTGCTAAATTATCAGATGAAAAATCCTAAACGAAGAAATTCTATTCAAGTAGATTTTGTTTCAGTAAAGAAAATTCTGCAAAAGCCGCAAAGAAGTAGAAATTTATCATAATTCATCTAAAAGAATATCAATTTACATACATATATGGCTGAAGTTTTTACGCAAACTTCAACGCCTGGATCTGCATATAAAATAGCAAGTGTTGTATATAGCAAACACTTCCTTTCCCGTGGCTTATTTTATAACATTTTCTTAACTTAAATTATAACGTTTATTCATATATTTACATATGGGTATATGCCTAATATCTATATTCTAGATACTTATCCTAACTCCATTAAAATTTTATATACCTACTATTGTATGTGTATACTTAAATAGCTTATATTTAATTATTTGTAAAATAAACATATTATAAATCTATATATACATACATAACTACAGTTAATTAGAATCTACAATCTACACTTCCCTACGTTTGAATTTAACACATATAATTTACAACCAATGTACTCATATATGTACAAACACTTTAAGCATTGCATATCTAGATTAAATCCATTTGATTTATACCTACAAATTTATGAATATGCATATAGTATTACATGTAACCCTTCTTTACGTTTTTAACGATACACGCGCATATATATGTGCAATGAATTACAATTAAATAAAATTTTGCTCGGATATATTTCTCATCAAATTAAATATTTGACAATTGTTCTTTTTTGCCGTGCATCAAATTAATATGAAGTACTAAGATTCTTCGCGATCGTTAAAACAATCAATTAGGAGAGAGTTCGGAAGAATTAGTTGGAGACCATTCCAATAGAAATTTATCAACTAGTATTAATGGCGCAAATGGTTACGCCAGTTGCAGTGGTCATAAGCTTTAAATCCTTTTTAATACCATTTATTTTAATCGACACTATAAATCAGTAAGAATCAGAGAACAGGAGCAAGTTCCCACCCCATCGACGAGTTAACGCCTTGCAACCACAAGCGTGCAACTTGCTGCTAACAAATAGGTGTAAAATTCACCAAACAAACACTGGTGATTTAAGCTTACTAAAGGACAGGTTATGTTTTAATATACAACGTTAACTCAAAAACAAACAAAGAACCATTACTTAATCGCGACGTTGGTAGCGCTTTCTGTGTGACAGTTTCTATGATTCCAATAGAATAAAACGTAGCATTGGAAAGCGGCGGTGAAAGGCGGCGTTAAAACGCGCAGGTGGGCCAACCATTTCCGATATATGCTGCATACGTAAACACGACGATATTCTATGACACTTATAGTAAAGGCTGATGAGCTTTCACAATAACGAAAAGTGCCATAATCTTAGATAACTCAATCTTTAAAAATAGAGGAATTTTACCCGATACATGTACGTTCATGTTCAAACTACTCGTACATGAGATGGACGAGACCCATAAGCTAAACCTACATTGTGACCACACATATTATACTTGGTTTGAGCTGAGTCTGTACTGAACAGAGTCGTACAAAGAGAATCGTCTCATCGCAAATTAATTGGGTTAGTTGACAGTCAAGTGGATTTCCGAGAATAGAAAAAATAGAGGAATAGAAAACCACTTTTTATCACCATTGGAACAGAATAACTCTCTGTGAAAAACTCTTCTTTATTCATGTTGGAGAACTTCTTTTTTTTTTATTTATTTATCTATACTCTAAAATATATGATTACTCTTAAAATGCCTGTAAAATTGGATAGAGGGAGAAAGAAAGACGTTTTGCTAAGTTTCTATTTCGCTCCATGGGTGGTCTTGTTGTTGTATTCTAAGTAACCAATCATCTCACATGTTCGTAGTTGACTAAAAAAAAGAATGTAACATATACCTATGTACGTATTTCGGAATTTTTTCGGATACGATTGGAATTTGAACTCCGGACCGTCAAATTGGGAAGCCAATACACTACCACTTGAGCCACAGCCACCCAGTTCCTTGCTTTAGCGAGTGGCACGGAATTCTTCGACCTTTATTTACATACATAATATATATCTCCATGACTTTCTGGTTTCCACTTTTACATACATATATGTATGATGACATCTCTATTCTATTCTAAATGACCTCAAGGCTACCACTTAACACTTTTATTTATCTCAATTCGGATTGTCTGTTGCAAATTTATAATTTACTTTATTTTTAAGTAAACTAATAACACGTTGAATATCATTTAATATCAATTTCTTTTAAAGAAGAAAGTTCAACCTTTCGAATTCATACATATGGCATTCACATTCAATTTTTCATTTTTAGAACTACATACATATCATTACTTTAATTTGAAATACTTAAAACTAACAATTTTCTGTTAGACGTTGATTTAATTTTAAAATACTTTCGCCTTTGCTTAATTATTTCAATTGAGTAGAAAAACCTACGGACTACAAACCATAATTTAGTTTTCCATTCCGGGCATTAAACCAGAAAACCTCAACATCCATTTCTTTGTTCAGATACCATCATCTATCTTCGGTTAACCTGGAGAAAAACCGATGGATTTGGGGCAAAAGGTGTGGTGGCCATGTGAGATAGTGGCAAAGGGTATCACACGAATAACTTCCAAAAGAAAAACAGTTTGTTTTATATGCACTTATCTGAATGTAAACAGATAGAGATGCATACATATGCATAAACTTTATCTACACACTACCTAAGAATACATATGCATGCTCGCGTATGTAACACCTATAGATATACCATACTACGAGTATTCACATAAACTAAGTTCACCGAAGAATGTATGTACTCGTGTAATACTTCGTTCGAAAACAAATTACATCTGCCCGATTTGACGGCTGCAACATTCGTTCGTTTTCTTCTCCCTTGTTTTCCTTCTGCATGCACGCTGGCTGCATTTAGCATGACTTCAAAAAAGTCACTCTTACCAAGTAGTAATCTAATATATTGTATGCTCGTCAGACGAAAAATTCCTCACATCAGTCACCAAAACTAACGCCGGTAAACAAATGCATTTGTCAGTTCGATCAATATTCCTCAATGTGTTCTTTTAGGTCTTGAACCGATTTTCCAAACCAACTCTGTTCTAGTCATATTGAATAGTGCCCTTTTAGCTGAAGGTGAAAACTATGTTTAAAAAATGTAATAGTGAAAAATGATAGTTAACTAATGCTGCAATTTATTACTCACAGCAATGAAGCGTTTGGGACATTTCGACTACACTCAACAATTTCTATCTTTGAAGTTTTAATACAATAGTTCACTAATTGAAAATCATTTATTAAAATCAGTTACTAGTTCTGTATTATAATATTTTTGTAAATATATTTTTATATTTGCTTTTATTTTTCAAAATCAGTTAACACTTTTTTGTGCGCTTTTCTTTCTGAGCTAATTGCAAGCATATCCTTAAAACTAACAATTTCGCTTAAAACTTAAGATAAAAACTTAAGGGTG
Source organism: Volucella bombylans (assembly GCA_949129095.1). NCBI lineage: Eukaryota > Metazoa > Arthropoda > Insecta > Diptera > Syrphidae > Volucella > Volucella bombylans. The sequence goes on from CASBSA010000163.1 coordinate 43,811, forward strand.
GAAGCGGTTAAAGAAATTTTGGACGTGAGGCAGAGGAGAAAGTTTTTTTTTTGTTTTTTTTAGTATTTAGTATATTTCTTATAAATTCATTACAATTGTGTCTTCTTTACATCTAAATAAATAAAATACACATGTCTGTATGATATTTTGTATTTTGAGCACTTCAAGTGTAAAAATAATGTTAAATGCCACTTCAATCGGCCTAATTATGAAAAAAATTAACAGTGGGTGGGGTGAACTTAAAAAAACTAATGATAAAAAAGCTGCTTTGCAATTCAAATTGAATAAATATGAGACATTATTTAAAGGAAGTGCAAGATAAGGTGTAAAAGAACCAGGATGTCAGAGAATATGCATTCCAAAGCATTAAAATCAATATCCAGAAGCCAATGCTTTACAGATTATTAAAAATACACAGGACGACACCGAATAAAAATTTTGAAAATAATATTTAAATAAATTTTACGTAAATTATGATTAGAAATAAGTCTGCTATTTAAATTTCCTGATAAGAAAAATGACGTTTTTAAAACTTTAAAGCAATACAAGTGAAAGACTGCAAGAATTTTCATATCCTGAAACAATTGAAAACTAGGATGTCTACGGTGTTTACCACAAATTTTTCTTATAACATTTTTCAGCACAAATACAGGCGGTTAAATTTTGTTATTGTAAGCATCTCCCCAACACGCAATACCATATTCAAGTTTTGAGTTAAATATGAGATAGTATACCTATAGCAGGGATTTCGAAAGTATTTTGGGCAAGAGACACCTTTTCCAAAATGAACTGAAACTCCAGACCCCCATAGCCAAACTACTTTAAATATCCTAATCCCATCTCCTTTTCTATTGATACAAAATAAATACTTACCAATTTAAAATCTTTCCGGTAGGTTAAGTGAGTAAACTTGACATAATTTACTCATAAAAAATTAACAAAATGAATAGACATAAGATTCAGTAAGTATAAAGTGTAATTAATAATTATTAATGCAAACTAATTAAAAATTAGGGGTGGCCGTGGTGTAGTGGTACTAGCAATCGCTTCTCACTCGGAGGCGTCTAGGTTCGAATCCTCCCCATGAACAAGTCTTTCAAGTTTTTCAGTTGTGTAATTGGAACTCAGACAGAAAAATTCTGCGCGTGAAGGCATAACACTGACACTTAGATTTGGCTGTTGTAGAGTTTCAAGCACAAATAATTACTGCGAATTATAACCTTCCACTCTAAGTGAAGAAAAAACTCTCCGTCCTATTCGGACGCCATGGCAACAGTAAAAGGGTATCTAACCCCTTAGGCGCGCGTAAATTATAAAAAAAAATAAAAAAAAATACTTCAGTAGGTAATTATTTTTTGAAAAAAACTCTAAAATAGTAAAGAAAAAAATATATATAAAAAACTCAGGGTGATGGATGAAACTGGTGATATTCTACCAATCTAGCTAGGTAGGTAAGAGTGGCTGTTGGAAATACCCACCCACTTAGGCCTGTTGCCCCATGGTGATGCCACATGGAACTATCATCCTCTTCCTAATGGAACCAGTTTGAGCTTATAATAACGCGTAGGAAACTGTTAGCGTTTATATTTTATATATCGTTTAGGTCGTTGTAGAAGAAAGCTGCTTGATGAAGTTTTCTTCTCTGGGAGAGAGCTGGACATGTACAGAGTAGGTGGAAAATTGTCTCCTCCTCTTCCTCGTCCATGCAGCTTCTACAGATATCATTTGTAAATGCGGCAAGCCCTCTTGCGTGCTTGCCTATGAGGCACCTATTATGGCACTGATTGTTTCCTATTTAAAAGGATCAGACACTTAGAGCGACTCAGATCCAGCTTTGGCCATCTGTTTGGTCGCTAGACATGATTGCCCAACAGTCCACATAAAGTCTGTTTTTTTATTGGCATCCAGCTTTAATGTTAGTTTGCACGTAGCGATTCGTATACTACCTATACTACCCTTTTCCGGTAGAATAGGTAGAGTGGTTCCAATCTTTGCGAGTTCATCGGCTCTACAGTTCCCTGGAATGTCTCTTTGGCCCGGCACTCAATAAAGGTGAATTCAACTGCTCTGCCATCTCCATGAGAGATGATCGGCATTCAAGGGCAGTTTTAGAATATAATGAGACCAAGTCCAGGGATTTGATGGCGGCCTGACTATCCGAAAAGATGCGGATTTCCTTTGCAGATATCACGTTTTTCTTCAGCCAGGACAGAGCTTCTTTAATCGCCAAAATTTCCGACGGGAACACGCTACAGTGATTTGTAAGATAGAAAGAGGGGCTTAGATTTAGCTTATCTGAGAAAACACCGCCACCAACTCCGCTGTCGGTTTTAGATCCATCTGTGTAGAGATGGATTGACTTGTCCTCCATGAAAGCATCTTCCTCCCAGAATGATCTAGAGGGGAAGCTTACATGGAAGTTTTTGTCAAACCAAAGCTCAGGTATGTTGTAATCGATGTTTTCTGTGAGGATTACTAAGGTATTAAGAATGTATACTGTTTAGTCGCAGCTGCTCGGCTGCTGAAGATATCGAGGGATGTCAAACGAAACAGAATGTCTAATGCCACAGAGGTGGTAGACCGCAAGGCTCCGCGTGTGCATAGAAAGGCTGTTCTTTGGATTCTGCTTAGTTTAATGCAATTGACTGTATTTTCTAAGACCGTCCACCAGACGACCACCCCGTTAGTAAGTATCGGTCTTAGGACCGAGATGTATAGCCAGTGGGTTATGCGAGGATGCCCCATTTATTCCCAATTTATTTTTTACAAGAGAATAAAGCTATTGTATTTTAAGTTCTACACAGCTCCTCATAATATTTTTTAGCACAGGCAGAATAATATCTGAGGACCCCTGTAGCTCGACAGGTACTATATCGTCCGGACCAGCAGACTGGTATGGTTTGAAGCTATGCAACGCCCAGAGCAGTTTGTCTCTCGTAATCAGACCATGAATTTTGGTCCCGGTTGCAGTAGCCCTGTTTGGGATGCTACTGGCCGCGAGTTGGGAGCTACCTGGAAAGTGGGTGTCCAGTAGCAGGTTGAGTCGTTTTTTTCAAACAGCTAGGCACCATAGGATTTGTAGAGAGGAGTTTTCTTAGCCGCGATGCCTCATAGGTTTCTGTGATTTTGTCACAGAATGACCTCCAGGATTGTCGCTTTGCCTTCCTCAGTTCTTTTTGTATAATTTGAGGGATACTTTGTATGAGTCCCAGTCAGTCACGTTGAAAAGTTTTCTACAAAAGTTTCTAAGCAGTCCCAGTGCTGATGTTTACCAATGTGGATGTTTCTTGCTTCTAGGTCGAATAAGAGGGTAGGAAGCGGCCATATCATGATTGAGAGCCAGAGTAAATTCCTTGACTTTCAAGTCAAGCTCATTGGTGTCACGCGGGGGACTTGATAGTTTAGAGGATAGCGTTTCTGAGCGTATTCCTCTATATTTTGGGCAACCAGTTTTCCGATAGTTCCGGAAGGTGGTTGGCCGGGGGGAGCATCACTCAGGCTGAATTGGATGTAATCTAGCTAAATTCGGTTCAATATTGATGAGTTGCAACCTTAAGTCTCCGCGTCCGTTGATTTTCAAACGGTTTCTTTGTTTTGTCAAAATGTTTGTAACCACACTGAAGCCTTTTTCGACTGGGTATGATGATGGAAAAGCGATAAGTATTTTTAAGCAATGTTTCATAATCCAGGATACTGTGTTTCAATGTTGCGTTGCAACCAGAACTTCTGATAGCCTTGATTGAAATTCTGCTTAAACTCCTCGGCTGTGCTGATGGCAATCAACTGTTTTTGGATTATCACATTGGCTTCTTCCGTGGCTGTGATTATGTACGGATTTATTATTCGTAGAGATCCTCAAACCTTTTAGTAAAATCCGTATGTAATGTGTCTAAGTGAGTGACATATGATAAAATAACATCGTCTTGAAGCATTTCTCGTAATTTTGACAAATGGGGAGACTGCGAACATTCTTTTCCTCTTAAATTTTGTTTATAAAGGATGAGTTTACCCACAAAGGCCAATAGTATTGATTTTGTTTTAATCAAGTTGAGATCATCACCCTGCAGCTGCAAATTAACTTTGTTGAACATACCAATTTTTGACACTCTGGTGCATACAAGTGGAAATCTGAATTGACACTTATTGGGGTAAAGAGATTAAAAAAACATTATTTTTGTTTTGGAGCTAATGTTCAAATTATGCTCAGACAACCATATTCTTAATAAACGTAGATCCCAGTTAGTATCAGATACTAAATTTAAAGCGCTGCTAGAGCCATAAGAACAGCCTACATCATCTACGAAGGCCGTTAGAGTGCCTTTAAAATTAAGTCTGAAAAGAGAGTTGATATAAATTGATAAAAAATACGTATAGGTCCTAATACTAAACCCTGAGGCAATCCGGAAGTTCTTGAGGAACATTTTACTGAGGTGGTATTCGAAGAGACGCAGAATATCGTTAATTTCGCAAAGCATTATTGAAATTAGCTCAAGGTGTCCGTAATTCGTTCTGTGAAGATTGAGCCGAAAAATTGAACATACATAAGATTGCGTGGGTTGGCGTTAGAAGAGATAAGTTGAAGTAAAGAAGGACAAGCAATATTATCAACTAAGATCTGAAGAATAAACTTTTCGGCGTATAGAAAGGAACCAAATCTTCACCACGGCTTCAGATACTTATATCAACTCATCTGTCCAAGTTTATGACGACATCCTAGAATAATGGCTCCTCTACTTTACCAATATGCCTTATTATCTGTTCCTTAAGTGACCATGCTTTTTAGATAACGCCAAAAATAGAAATCGAAGTGTGTGAAATCGCACGATCTCGGTGGCCAATTGACATCGCTGCTCCGCGAGGTAATGCGGCCCTGGAAATTTCTGTGCAATAAATTTATGGTTGCATTGACTGTGGCATGTCTTGTGAGAATCACGTATCGTCCACACCCATTTTGTCGAATTTGGGCCATAAAGAGTTGTTATCATGGTATGGTAGCATTCACCATTCAGGGTACCAACACTTCCGGTACCATTTTTTATAAAAAAACGCTTAATTTCTCTAGACCTACAACTTCGCCAAACAGTGAGTCTTTGATGACTCATCGATTTCTCGACAATTTTACTTAATAACTTATCCGCTGTATTGAAAATCTTCATCAAGTTGTGTTGGCGAACGCACTGCGTTAAGAGTGATCTGGAGGCCTCATTTCCAGCTTTAACTGAATTTTGTAAGTGCCCATATTAAAATTTTTTGTAAAATTTCGCACGACAACGAGTGGCTCTCAGCCACAGTTTCACATCTGAAATTTTAAGATTTAGATGCGTTTTAATGTTGAGGTCCTCTCAAATTAGTACACCCAATATATCCATATACAACCTCGATTGGGGTTTCTTGATAAAGCCAATTTTCATTCCGACCATGCCTTTAACCTATTTTTCAAAATATTATTATTTTGGATTTATGGATTTCATTGCTTTCAGTACCGCCCGTGTCTATTAATCATGAGTGGAATCTGGTCAACCATGTTAGCAAAGAAAATTATATCGTTCGCATACATGAGAGTCTGGATTTAAAGCCACTATGCTCAATTCCAAGTTTGAGTATGTATGCTATATCATTTATGAAGAGAATAAAAACGATACATCACAATTTGACACCCATAGTTGTTGTAAACTTTTCTGGTATTGCTTCATCATCCCAAACTAGTAACTACAAACTAGCTTACACGCCCTTTCGCTAAACCCAAAATTATTTCGCAGTTTCCATAACAGGATTGAATAATTAACTTTATCAAAGGCCTTGAGAAGAAGAAGCAGGCAGAGGAGCGAAACAAACCCCTTGTCGAAATCCTGCCTTATTTCATCCAGCAAGTTCACCATCGCTGTGGAACAGCTATGGTTAGTTCTAAAACCGGATTGCAGTTTGTGCAGTGATAAATGCTTTGTTATCTGCACTGATATTATCTTCTCGAAGACCTTTGATAAGCACGGTAGGATACTAACAGGTCTAAAATCGGCAGGGGATGATGATTTAGTTTTCTTAGCTATTGGCAAGACTCTTGCAACTTTCCAGCATTGTGGAAAGGTTGAGGTAGTAATGCACCAGTTAATTACATGCGTGAGATGGGAGACAATTTGTAGTAATATAAGTTTAATGAAGCGCATAGGTATTCCATCCTCACCCTTTGTGTGCGTGCGTGTTTCCTGCCTTTGCTTTTTATGAATAAAACTGCCTTGTTTGCATAAGATCAGTTTATTGTCTATAAACATTTTATTTAGAAATAATAATTCACAAAAATTTACATGCTTACTATTTTTTAGCAATATTCCTGGACTCAGTCCGAGTTCAACTACGCACGACATGTAAAAGAAAGAAAATCCTCGTGGAATATTGTTTGACTGCTCTTATGGAGCATGTTCACTAACTCTTCCGTTTTCGATTTGAGCTGCGTTCGTCGATGGAGTCGTAGCTGAGGGCAAGATTACATTTATATCGTTACGACTTTATGACATCCCACCCCCCGTGAGGAGCCCTGGTAACTGTGAAGCCTCACCAATATCCAACACGGCTACTTTGACAGCTGGCCTACGTATAACTCCTGTGCTGGTGTTGACCTCGACTGCTCGTGTTTGTCCGCCTTTACTTGGGAACACCTTACATATTCGTCCACGCAGCCATCGGCTTCTGGACACATCAGCGTCACATACAAGGCACAAGTCTCCTACTTTGATTGGTTCAGCTCATTTGAACCATTTGCATCTCCTGGTCAGAATCGGCAGAAATTCTCGAATCCATCTCTTCCAAAGTCGATCCTTAATTTGTTGACTGACTCGCCATTGCTTCCGAAGGCAGACAGCTCGTTGATCAATTGGACCGTTTAAGTTGAATTGGGAACGCCCAATAAAAAAAATGGTTTGGCGTCAGGGGTTCCTCGGCATCAGTTGATACTGGCAGGTGCGTAAGCGGACGACTGTTAATGATGTTTTCGGCTTCTATTAAGGAACTCAGTAAAGTTTCAAACTTCACCGCCACCAGTCGATGGCTGAACGGACCAGCGTTCCTGCAAGAAAGACAAGAGAATTGGCCAAAATTCGAAGACCCATATCTCGGAAAAAATACTTCAGAAGAGATCAAGGTAAACCATTCATGTCACCACACCGAAATGCGCTCTGAAGAGGAAACGCGTCGAGGGCAAATACTACATCCAGAGCACTATTCAGATTGGATACGGCTAGTTCGGACTACAGCTTGGATTTTGAGGTATGTTAACAATCTTAAGGCTTAAGCGACAGGCGGGCCGTTTCAGACGGGACCCATAAATCAGCGCGATATTGACCGGGCTCAAAACTACTTATATCGTCAAGCACAACAGGACGCATACCCCGATGAGTTATCCGCCATTGAAGCGAATCAACAACGCATAAAAAAGAGCAGCCCTCTTTACAAACTCTCACCGTATATTGATGAAAACCGAGTCCTACGACTCAAAGGCAGAATCGACGCTTGCAAAGAACTTTGCCAGTCGGATGTGAAACGACCAGTCATTCCGCCAGGAAACCATCATATCACGTCACTTGTAATCCGAGACGTACACAAGAGGTACCATCACTGTCATCACGAGATAGTTGTCAACGAGCTGCGACAGAAGTATCACATTTCACGACTACGAGCAGCGCTTAAGGAAGAGCTTAAGAAATGCCAGCATTGCAAGAATCAACGGACTCAACCGCAACCTCCAATAATGGGAGAACTCCCGGTCGCTCGACTCGCTGCATATTCTCGACCCTTCTCGTATGTGGGTATTGATTACTTTGGACCAATTATCGTTGCTGTTGGAAGACGCGCTGAAAAAGACTCGTGTATAATGGCTATTCGCAACTTCATCGCCCGGCGAGGCATTCCGATGGAGATATTCAGCGATCAAGGAACGAACTTCAAGGGAGCAAGTAAAGAGCTCAGCGAAATGCTTCAGAGTGTGTACCAAAATAAAATCGCCAAGGAGTTTACTAGTGCCGATACCAAATGGACATTTATACCACCACTGTCTCCACACATGGGTGGTAGCTGGGAGAGATTGGTTCAATCTGTGAAGAAGGTCCTCGCTCAAATCTCGTTACCCAGGAATCCTACGGATGAAGTTCTCCGAAATATGCTGACGGAGGTTGAATACTTGCTAAACTGTAGACCGTTAACCTACGTTCCAGTCAGTGATGACAACTGTGAAGCGATTACTCCGAATCATATACTCCTTGGATCTTCAAATGGGTCGAAGCCACCTACGCCATTTAACGACGATGTAGCAACGTTTCGGCGAAATTGGCTTGTTTCGCAGATGTATGCTGATGTCTTCTGGAAGCGATGCAGGAGTACCTTCCAACTCTGACCAAACGTACTAAGTGGTTTGAACCAAGGAAGCCGATCAAAGTGGGGATGTCGTCGTCATCGTGGACCCAGGTAATCCCCGTAATTGCTGGCCTAAAGGGAAGGTGATAGCAACAAGTGTCGCGAAAGATGGACAGGTTCGATGGGCTACTGTAAGGACATCTCATGGTGTATATGAGCGACCTACGGTCAAACTGGCCGTGCTAGATGTTGGAGCGCCAGAAGAAATAGGTAGAACCAAGACTGGATATACCGGGGGGGAGTGTTATCGCTAAAAACATCTGGATGCACCCATCAGACATGATGACGTGCATATCAAATTGACAATCAGTCTAGACGCGCGATAAGAAAAAAGAGTAAAAAGAAGAACAACGTGGCCGAGCCATACTAATAAGGACATACTAAAAGAATTTTTTAATACACCAATATATATTTTGAATTAAAGTTTATTAAAAAATTTGATTTGTTTTAATTTGGCCGCCACAGTGGCTTTCTGCTCATGCTGTTGTTGTCTCTGCTGCTGTTGCTTTTGCTGATGTAGTTGTTGGTTGTGTTGTTGTTGTTGCTTCTGTTTCAGATTCTGTTGTTGTTGTGGCGGCTGCGTGTGCTTTTCTTGTTGATGTGTTTGTGTCTTCTGTTTTGGCTGATGTTTTTGTTTTATTTTGTCCGTTCGTAATTTTAACTGTTGCTGGCTTGCAACCTTTTGCTGTTGTTGTTGTTCTTGTGATTGGGAGCATACTTGTTGCTCCTTTTCACGCCTGGCTGTTTGCTTTGCCTTAATGGCAAGTACTTTTTCTTCAAGCTGCCTGATGTTTCTCATTATAGCTTGGACTTCACCCTCTTCGTCGTCCGACTCTGAGACAGCCAGAGCTGCGAAGCTGTTGTCGCTTCCTCTGTAACGACCTTCGCACCTATCCGAATTATATGGGTATTCGTCATTGTCTGACTCATGACGCGTAGGATTTATTGGTGCCGCCGTAGAAGTTGAAGGCGACGTCTCCCTTAATCCCCCTGACAGCTTTTCGGTGGATTGTGATAGAGAGCGGCGCTTCAGCCTATTGGGGGTTGGCCTTAGCTTCCTCCTCCGTTTGGCATTACTTCCTGTTACCGCAAGTGAGAGGGGGCTTGATGTTGACATTTCATCAAGTCTCTTTCTGTTCACACTAGCTTTTCCCAATAATGGGAAATCACACATCAGGTGATTTCTCTTCTTCTTTTTTTTTTACCGTTCACTTTTTATTATTTCAATAAAATAAAAAAAAACAATTGTCTAAAGTATGGAATCAAACCCAGGCTTAGTGATTGTGATAACCGACGCCGCTAACCACTTGGCTATCGTTTCAAGTAACGGAATTGCGACCAATTATTATACAAGTAAATTTAAACTACTAACTTCTCTCTATGAAAAGCCGAAACACGTCTGTTGTCTGCGAAGATCTGCGAACGACTGTTTTAATACGTCTGTACATACCATCGTGGGTTTCGGCATCCCGTCGGGATTTGGAGTTTTTGGAAAAATTCTGTAAATGAATGATATTTTGAGATAAAGTGGATAGGTAATATGAATTGGGTAGAGAGTGGACTGTATATGTGTAGTGCTGTGTAGGGAAGAAGTTTCATTATATTTTCTGTACATATATTTAGTATTGACAGAGAAATTTTTAATGATTGATTGGAAAAAAAAAAGAAATGAAACGGGGTAAACTCTAGTTGTGTTGTGTTGTGTAGAAATAAAGGAAAATAGTATGTATGTTTTTATCGTTATTTTAGTGTTCAAAATCCTTGTTTTTTGTTGTTTGAATATTTTGTATTTCCGTAGTGTTGCTTGGTAAACAGCAGATTTTCCCAATTGATCATTTAAGTTCTCCTTTACTAGTTTTCAAAGTGACCACTCGAATTAGTGCGTCGTTTCCGGGATGTGTAGCGATGATTCGTCTGAGTCCCCATTGCAACGGTGGTAGTCCCTCATCTTTAAAGAGAACTAAGTCTCCGCATTTTGCTCCCGGCTCCCGTTTCATCCACTTTGGGAGCTGTTGCATTCTGGACAAGTATTCTGTACTCCACTTGCGCCAGAAATAGTTAGTCATTGAGTTTATCCGCTTCCATCGCTCAAGGTAACTTACGATTTCCAAGGCAGTGTCTCCTTGAGGAATTGAGACGAATTTTTCGCCGATTAAAAAATGTGCTGGTGTCAGCGTTTCCAAGTCCTCCATGTCGTCCGACATTGGACATAAAGGTCTGGAATTGAGGCAGGCTTCAACCTAGGTAAGTAACGTTGACAATTGTTCAAATGTCAGAGATTCTGACTCGACTGACTTCTGAGGTCATGGTTTACCGACTTCACCCCTGCGTCCCAAAATCCTCCGAAGTTGGGTGATGCAGGGGGAATAAAATTCCACTTTGTGCGCAGCTGAGTTAATTGTTCAATAACCGACCCCCAGTCAACTTTCGCCTTTCGCAGTATCCTCCCTAACTCCGTTTCCGCTCCTACAAAATTAATGCCACGATCACTGTACAGTTCTGTGCACATTCCTCGGCGAGCTATAAATCTTTTGAAAGTCGCTAAGAACGCCTGTGTCGTAAGGTCTGACACGACTTCCAAATGCACTGCCTTAACTGTAGGCAAATGAATATTAAAAATATCCCTGTAACGTTTTTGCTCCTCGTCCTTTCCAGGTTTTGATGTCAAAGGGTCCTGCAAAGTCTTTACCCGATCTGGAGAAAGGCCTTGCAATGCGAAATCTTGGCTCATGTAAGTTTCCCATGAGTTGTTGCATTGACGTCGCTTTGTGACGGAAACAAGTGATACACTCATGCACCATATTCTTCACCTTGCCGTTTAGAGCAAATATTGAGAGCGCTGTGCGGATGTACGCCATCATTAGAGAAACAACACTACGGATCGTGTTTTTGTGTGCATCTCTTATTATCAGATGTGTGAGATGTTGATTTGGTGCCAAAATAGATGGATGCTTTTGTTCGTATTCCATGTTTGAGTTTTGAAGTTTCCCTCCAACACGCAGGATGCCGTCAGCGTCTATAAAAGGATTCAAATTCAAGGTTTATGATACACTTTTTTTCTATATTCATTTCACGAAACATTTGTTTTTGTGAGATTTTAATCAACAATTTCATAGCTCTGTCAATTTCGTTGACCTTCAATGAACCTTTGTACCTTTTTTCAGCTTTTTCCCGGCAGTTAAACACAAAACGAATACGATATGCTAGAATGTGACGAAGCCTTATTAACGAATATTGCTTAAATATAAGATTGATGACTTCATTCCCTTCATCGAGTTGTTGCGCTACATGGAAAATGTTGGTCGTGTTCTCCTTTCGTTGCTCCAAGTCAGGGTTAGTCCTTTTGGGTTGAATGGCAATTTCAAAGTTCCAATTATCTCGTAGGAAGCTTGGGCCCTTCCAACATAATTCGTTTTGTTTAATTGCTGGTGGCAATATACCCCTCGAGGCGAAATCAGCTGGGTTGTGTTGAGTCGGAATATGATTCCATAGGATTGGCGGTAATGTATTCCAAGCGAAGGCAATTGTCTTGTCTATCCACGCGTGTATCTCCAGATTCATCAGCTCCAGTGCTTTCTTGGTATAATCAAGTAAAGTGGCAAGAATAACTGCCCCACTAAGTTCAAGCCTGGGTAAACATTTTCTAAACGGTTTTTAGTGTCGCTACTCTCGTTTTGGCAAACATCAAGTGCTGATGGACGTTGGCTCCTTCGCCTTCTATACGCAAATAGACTGCCGCCCAGTATGCCTTCTCGGAAGCATCACAAAACCCATGTAGTTGCAGCCTCGTTAGGCCTCATGTGTTGGATCTAAGGAGGTCTTGCTGAAAATACGCCATCGATCTCCCACTTTTTGAGGTATGGGCTCATCCCACGTCACTCCTTTGCACTATAACTCCTGCATTATAATTTTTGCCTTGATCAAATATGGAGCAATCCATCATGCTTCCCTTTATCACGACTCCATCATCTGAAAGGAAAATTTTAAAAGAAAAGGCATCTTCTTTTAGCAACCAGAAGACTCCTAGTGTTTTGAATTCATCGACCAATTTGACGCGTAATGTAAAACCGACCTCTCATTTATCCACAGGAATATCACGAAGGATATCTTCCGAGTTACTCATCTCTCTTTAGCAATGCCTCCTCAACTGAATCGACACCTGATATGAGATCGTCAACGTACATCTCTTCGAAAACAGCCTTCGCACCTAGAGGAAAACGTTGAGCCTCATCGGCAGAGCCTGATGCAGCGTTGAATGGCCAAGTATGGAGAACTGGCCGTGCCAAACGTCACTGTTTCAAGTTTAAAAATCCTTAATTTTTCCGTCGGATGATTGCGCCAAAATATCAGCTGGTAATTTGAATCGATGAGTGGGATCCAAACTTGCCGGTACATCTTTTCAACGTCCGCTGTAAATATAAATTTATATAATCGCCATTTTAGCATTAGTTTAAAAAATCGCTTTGAAATTTTATCCATCTGAACATTTTGCTTCAGCATCGAAAACGACACGAAGCTTTGTAGTTTGGCTTGACTCTTTGAATACCGCATGGTGAGGAATAAAGAAATGGTGTGGTGTATCCAGTACGGGATTCTGCTCATCAACTTCAGTCATCTGACCAAGCTCCTTATATTCGTTTAGACATTTGGAATACTCCTTGTGCAGTGCTGGGTGTTGCTGAAATCGTTTCTCCAGTTGATGAAACCTACGTAAGGCACCTATCCTCGAGACATCAAAATCAGGTTTACATGGTAACGATACCTCATATCGTCCATCATCTAATCTTTTTGTTGTCGTGCGATAGTGCAGTTCATATGCCCTGTCTTCATCCGTTTTCTTGAAGTTGAAAGGCGACTCCTTTAGTTCCCAGAACCTTCGCAGCTGAGTGTCGATGTCACAAACCTGTAGAATGCTGTGAATCGGTTCCTGAGTTTGCGAAATGACCTTTCCCAATTAGAAGCCAAACTAGCTCGGATTCTTGTGCGACTGGAGACCTATCATCTACGCCACATATAATCGCTGATCGAATGAAGTCGCAATAAACATTGCTTCCCAGGAGAAGATCAGCGGTGGCTGGATTATTGAACTGGAAATCAGCCAATTTAAGCCCTGTATATGTTCCCAGTTTTGTAGACCTAAGGGCTGATGAAGCCCTAATAACTGGACAGCGGATTCAGCAATGAACGTTGCTTCCGATTCAGGATCGGCTAACGCCCTAAGATGATAATAATTGCCCTTTGAAGACCTCACTTTCACAACGGCTTTAGCAGGAAGCACACTTGATTGATCTACCCTAAGAGAGACAGGTTTTTCAATATTTAATTTTATGTGAAAAATTTGTGTACCTGTAGTAGTATTGGTACTAACTTTCGCGATATTCGACCCTCCACAGTGGACATGCAGCAGAGAGTGGTGTTTCTGATTGCAGTAATAGCAGCGCACACTGCTTTGACATTGACTAGTCCTGTGACTGTGTGCTACAGACAGTCAGACAGTCTTGGATCATTCACAGATCTCCGTATCAACAAACCTCTGATAAGATTGAAGGGAATGTTGACCTCTTCCATACATCTGGCACGAAAACTGCTTCTTCCCGACGTGCAACACCGTTTTCTTGTAGATAGCACCCGTTTTGCTTGACGAACCACAACCCTTTATGCCACACGTTCCAGCTACAGCTTCCAAGGTCCGAAAACGAATTTCTAAGAACTCTATTAATTGTGGTAATGTGGGTAATGTCGATTGCGTCGATTAATTCACTACGGTAGGTGCAATAGGTCTCCTGCAACTTTGCGAGAAGTTCGTCGAAGTCTTCCTTTTACAGATCCGCTTCTAATTTACCTCGTCGGATCCTTGCTTGGTGCTCAAGTGCAGTCTTAAAATTCCCTTCAAAAATAAGAAGACGACTTGATTGGTAGCTTCTTGTGCGACGTGATGCTCCCGTCTTTTTTTAGGTTGGAGTGGTCTCGGAGAATCTGCTCCAGCACCACCTTTAGATCTGCACCAGTTGTAAACTTTGCCATTTTTTGTAAATTCAATCAATATATGTAGACAAATGTAGTGCGTAATTATTTGAATATTAATTAAATTGTATTAAATTAGAATAAATTTGTTTTAACATCTTACCACTTTGACTTTGCCCTTCTGTGACAGTTAAAGTTGAGGAAACGATTTTTTTTTTCTTACATGGCGCGGAAGTTTACCGAAATTCACCACCGAAAAGTCTCAACAAAACACAAAAAAGAAAAAAAAAGAGAACAGACCACTACCGGGAGGGGAAAGATGTTCAAACGATTATTTGAAGTTTTAATAAACATATATATGTGTATACATTTTTTGCGCACTTGCACTTTTTAAATGTTTAATGTTTTATTGTTTTTTTTTGTGTTGATGTTCATGTAGAAATTTATCCGGCTAGAAGGACCAAATTTTTAGGTGTGTACGGTTAACTTCTATTTTTTTAGAATTCTTAAAAGGAAGACCTTTCGATAAAACTGTTAGCAAAACTGGATTAATTTACGGGTCCGAATGAAACACGTCTGAACTTTATCTTTTTGTTCTGTTTAACATTGACATTTTATGTGATGAGTTCCTATCTTTGTACTAGATGTGCTTAAAGTTCTGTTTGATTTATTTATAGATAATTTTAACATTCTATGGTTTTTTTTTCTTTTTATGATATAATAAGTTAATACTCCGAATGTAACAAAGTAACAAATTTCATTCCAACCTCCAAAATTAAGCAAAATATCTTCGAAATTAAAGTTCCGAGTCCAACTGATCTGGAGCCTCTTCAATCTATACATAATATGTTATACAGGAATGAACTTTATGAACAGCCATCAAGGATCAGCATCTGATCACAACCCAGTATTCTAGTTAAGAACATGTCGTAAAGTGGAGAATTTTCGTCTGTGAAAAGTGAGTGTCAGGTAGGAACAAACCGATTTTCATCACAAAAATGGTTGGCTATTCGGATGGTATTAATTGGAACTTAGTAATTATAATTTTTATTTAAATCACCACCAATCTATGTGTCACTGTACAACTTATCTCCAGTAAGGTTTTATTAATCTTCCGCCTTTTTTCTCAATAGAGTAATCGAAAGTCAACAAACATTTTTCAACTCAAAACAAAAATAATCAGTATTTGGTACAAAACATTTTCCAATCATGTCGATTGTCTGAGAAATTGGATTTTACATTCTGCTAAAATATTCTATAATTCAATCTCTTCCTCGATTTGTTTCTGACTTACTCGTACAGTTTCTGTTTTTACAAGTATCACATTCTGATACTTCTATCTTCATTTAAATATACGACAGTTTTAAATAACAAATTTAATGTTAAGATAGTATCTTTTAAATACTTTTTACGTTTTTTTTAATACATAACATGCTTAATATCTGCTTGTATTGCATTTGTTTAGGCAGCAACAATTCATTGCCCTTTGCAATGCTGGCGTCATACAAACTGCAAGCGAGCAAAAATAGTTTTTTTACATTTATTGGTTTTGTTGTTTTCATTTACGCTAAATGTTAACATCAGCACGAGCGAATGATTATTTGTTGAGTATGCACTGCACATGCCTGGTAGACATCCGCTCGAATAATCGATGTATCGATTTTTCATTGCTCGCGCGGTATGCGGGACACAGTCTTATTGGAAACTCACCAAACACATGAACCATTATTTTGTTTTCGCGACACGATCAAGATAATCACATCGTTGGCCAGCACTCTCTTTTTATAACGTACATTAGTAGTCTGGTATTCTGGTTCAAGCACCAGTAGTACTAGTAGTAGTTCAAGCATTATCAGTAGTTGTCAAGGTACGAGTTCATGCATCTTGGGCAACATTTCAAAAAGTACGTTTGTTTTGGTGACCCCGACGCGATTCGCGGCAAAGTATGTAGCATGATCTGTGAAATTTGGCAAGGAAGCATTTTTCACAAGTCATCATGGAACAAAAGGCAGATGCCCAGCGTGCAACAGGCGAGGAAATCGAACGGATCATCGTGAATTACAAAAGTGCTTCGCAGATCGAAAGACTTCAACCTACTTCAAGGTGCTCCTCCAAAAACTTGAGGAGCACTGGGAGCAATTCGACGCTACGGACGGCGCCGTCATCCGTACTTCGAGAAAGGCAATTATGATGCGATAAAGGCGATCTACGATAGCTACAAGCAGGAACTAAAGGATATACGTCAACGAGCTACAGAGAGTGAATCAACAAAAACATCTGTGAAACCTCGCTCAAACGATGATCCATGCACTACACATCAGGAAGTAACCTAGCTCTGATGAATGTGCTACAGCGCACACTTGAGCGCATTCAACAATCTCAAGTAACGTCGAAACACTTTTGAGAATTTAAGGCAGAGAGCATCACAAACCGTTGGTCCCAAATTGAAGGCATACAGAACAACGTATGGGGGTCAACGGATAACCCATCAGCGGCTGGCTACGACATGGCCGGCTACATCAAAATGGAAGCGGCGGTTCAGAAAACCTTAGTACGGTGCGCAGTGGAACGCGACAGTCATTCTGTACCGCAACAATCTACACCAATTGATAAAACAAAATTGGATCTTCCCCGGATCGTACTTCCAAAATTCTACGGCGACTATCTCAATGGAATCAATTCCACAACGTATTCAACCAAATGGTGGATCAACAAGCAATGTCAGAATGCCAAAAGATGTGGTACCTACAAACCACCTTGTCGGGGGAAGCAAAAGGACTTATTTGATATTTAAGCATCTCACACGAGAATTATTCTTCAGCCTGCTTCAAGATCGATACAATAATCTGATGCTCCTTTCAATGGCTTTCATAAATCGGCTACTACAACATGTCTCGTTGTCAATGGAATCCGGCACAGGATTAAAGACAGTGAATGATATAACGCAAGAATGCCTACATGGACTCAACAATTTCGGCGTAGACACGCAGAACTGGGATCCTTTGCTGGTTCATCTTCTTATCAAGAAGCTAGACCGCAATACTCATACATTGTACGAACAGTCGCTGAAACAACCCAGAGCTCTTCAATCATTATCGGACATCCTAGGCTTCCTCGAAGTTCGTTTCCAATCAGTAGAAGCTCTGGGAAATAAGGGTAGAACCTCTGAAGATCCTTGATGTCAGTGTCAGCAGAGAATGGAAATTGTCCACTATGCCCCGGTACTGATCAAAAACTGTATGCCTGCCAGATGTTCTTACGCCTAACCACAGCCAACCGCTTAGACGTAGTAAAAAGGTCAAATCGTTGCATAAATTTTCTAAAATTCGGCCATATCTTTCCAACAAGCATCAGCAACTAATGCACCGAATTGGAGCCAAAACCAAGAAACTCATCTAAGGGAATTCCCAATACAGGTGTCTGCAACTGCAATATCAGGGAACGACAAGGGCTACGTTTTTCTTGGTACAGCTATTGTCGGCCTTGAAGACAACGAAGGTGCAGTTGTGGAATGCAGTGCACTATTGGATTCTGGGTCTCAACTTTGTTTCATCACTCAGAAGCTGGCAAGAAAACTCAAGCTCCCGGAATTGGTGGAAACAATGAGTATTCTGGGAATCGGAGAAGGCACAAGGCAGTCGCTCATAGACCTCCGCGGAGATAAGACGTGTTTCGACTTGAAATTGAGAAGTGATTTGATAAGTAAGACATTTGACGGAAGTTATATAGGCTCGAATTAGCATAGTGGTAGTGTATTCGCATAAGACGATAAAGGTTGTGGGTTCGACTCCAAGTTGGACAGACATTTTTCTTTGGTTTTTTTTTTAATTTAAACTAGTGTTGTTGACTATAATATCAGACATGGATTGTGGAGAGCGGTCCGCTGTGCCAATAGCGGGATCAGCTGACAAAGCAGGCGTGACATCAAGTAGTTCCAGCCAAACACCAATAGAGGCAGAACCAAAGGCGAAGAGAAGTAGGAAGCTAAGGCCAGCTTCTAACTTGTTACAACGTCCCACCCTACCAGCTTCCACTGTAAAACTGCTTGATGGAATGAGGGAAGGGAACTACTTCGCTTCATTGGCACCGACCGAATCGGAAGATGAAAAGGAAAAATTGAAGGCCATAAGTAGCAGCATCAAAATGCTACAACAAAGAGTACTGGCCATAAAAGAAAAGCAAATGGTAAGAAGGAAAAGGGAAGAGCAATCCCAGCAACAACATCAGACGCAGCTTGCTCAAAAGCAGACGTAACAACAACACCAACAAGAGCTTAAGAAGCACCATCAACAAAAACAAGAGCAGCCACAACAACGGCAACAGCAAAAGCAACAGCAACAACAATAACAACAGCAGCAGAAGAAGAACGAGAAGGTGCCTCCTATCAACACCTATAAATTAGAGCTAAATGCAACCAAGGACCTGTGTAAGTTGGTCATTGGTAATAATCTTAAAATTATGAGATTGGGGAACGATCGCCATACCATCGCTACGCGAAATTGAAAGAGCTCCTAAAGGAAACGACGTCGGAGCACTACTTATTCACATCGAAGTGTGAAAAGTGGCAATCGATGCTGCTGAAGGGCTTGGAATCGTTTTCTGATCCTGAGGAGATCCTGGCACTGCTCAAAGAGAAGGAGTGCGAAGGAATCAACTTTGTGGGGGTAAAGCCCTTTACCACAGCTAAAGCCAGGCGGGAGAAACGGAGTCTGCCATTGTTCCTGGTGCAGCTCAGTCCCGAAAGCCGTCTGGATAGTCTAAGGAGTATCACCTAGACTACGAGGTGATCCACGGGGAAAAATTAAAAAGGAGCGAAGTCGTTATACAATGAGTTCGCTGCCAGAGGTTCGGGCACGCCGCGTCGAACTGCCAAATGTAGTCTGTGCCTCAAGGTTGATTTAAAAATTGGAAATCAAATGCAATCATATCAAAAACTTTATAAGATCTCTTTATGTAACCAGAAAACCTCTGACCCTGATAGTACGAAAAATGTTGCACTCCTTTTTCAATTAGTGAAGAACTAGTGCAATCATTTTGATATAATTGAAACCGATTCTAAACTAAGTCAAAACACCTCGATAGCATTACCTCTCAAATTGAAAGCACCATTTCCTTTTTGAGAAAACGAGTCACAAAATTTATGTTTCCATACTCCATCCAACCTTCTATACATACATGTTTCCAATATTTTGAGTTGTCAAAAAAACTCCTATGTCTTAAGAACTAACAATTGATTTTTACTTTTATCGATTGGATAAGGCTTGCCCTTAATAATATCATAAAATATCAGCAAAATGGCGTCCACGACTTGTAGTGCTTATCCAGGCTCTTTACAGAAAATTGTTCATCGGATTTAAGTGCATTTGTGGCTCCATTTTATCGGCATAGATGTTGATCTTAAATGCTCCAATTGTTCATTACCCCAAAGAAAGAAGCTGCTCGGTTTTAAATCGCATGATCTCTGTGGGAAATTTTGGTCACAATTTTCTAATTCATTAATTTAGGAGGGTTTTTTCGCAAAAGAGTCACAGTAAGCACCCATTACAGCCATCTTATTGGCAATAGACATCGCCTCAAGCTTCGACCGTATACATTTATTGAGCCTAGTTTAATGGATTTCGCTATTCACGGTAATAGCCACACCAATTTAATTTATAAATAGAAACTAATGGAAAAAAACAGTAACACATTGTGAATAGAGAGGCCTTTCAGTAATCATTCTTTGATTTTCTAAGCCCGAAATGTGACAATTCTGTTTATGAATAAAACCTTGGAGACGACAGTGTGCCTAGCTCAAAATAATTACAGTTTTTAACTTTTGTTGGTCAATTTTACCCCGGGGTATGTTTTACTTCAACCGCACACTGGATAAATAATGCGCGGCAAAATTGTGCATACGAGTACATGAACCGATTTTGATTAGTCGTTCATTGATCTCCGTTGAGTTTTAACGTGTTTCGGCTTCCGAGTGAATTGTGAATAGAGTATAGTGTATAAAATAAATCAATAAGAAGAGACATTTGAGGATCTTTTTACAAGTACCAATTATCATAGTAGCAGTGTGTTCGCCCGACAGACCATAGGTCGTGGGTTCGAATCCGAGTGGAAAAAAAAAAAGTTTTTTTTTTTCATTTAATTTAAAAATAAATAATTAAAAGGGGGAAACAACATCACGCGATGTATTCTGGAGAGCGGTCCGTTTAGCCAATAGCGGGACCAGCTGAAAAGACAGGCGATGCATCAAGTGGTTCAAGCCAACCAGCAGTAGTGGTCGAACCAAAGAGGAAGAGGAGGAGGAAACAAAGGCTTACTCCGAACCTAATAAAGTGCCTTTCCCTGTCAGCATCTACCGAAAAGCTGCCTAGCTGAGCGGGGGAAGAGGTACTACCAACAACATCAAAAAGGGCAGCAGCACAACAAATGGCACCGAAAGATAACTTCCCATATGTGGCTGATGGTGGAGAAAGCCAAAGTAGGGAAGAAGAAAATATGTTCGCATCTCTGGCGGCCTCTGAGTCAGATGACGAAGAGGAAGAGGTAGAGAGCATAAAAAATAATATTAAGCTTCTCCAGCAAAGAGTGTTAGCTATTAAGGCTAAAAAAATAGCTAGGAGGGAGAAAGAGCAGCTAGTAGAATTTCTCGTGTCTCAACAGCCACAACAACAGCAAAAACTAGCAGCAAAAAAAAGGCAGCACGTAGCTACTCAGCAGCAACAACAAAAACCAAAACAGCAGCCTAAACACACACAGGCTCAAAAAATCAATCAACAAAAACAACAACAACAGCAGCAGAAGAGCCAGCAACAACAACAACGTAAACAACAAGCAACCACAACAACAACAACAACAACAACCACAACAACAACCACAACAACAACAAGAAAAAAAACAACAACATCAAAAGACATCTAGAACAAGGGTTTTCCACCAATAAACACTTATGAGATGGAAATCAAGGAAACGATAGAATTATGCAAGTTGGCCATAGGCAATAATTTTTATATTAAAAGACTTAGCGTAGATAGGCATGCGATCCACTGTAACACAGTGGAGCGCTACCATAAAATTAAAAGTTTATTGAAGGATTCAACGACGGAGTTCTTCTCCTACACCCCGAAGGGGGAGAAGCTGCAAACAATGCTGCTGAGAGGATTAGAACCGTCGACTGATCCGGAGGAGCTCCTTGTACTGCTGAAAGAGAAGAAGTGCGAAGGGTTCCAATTCGTGGGGGTCAAGCCATTCACCACAGCCAGGGCCAAAAGGGAGAAGCGGCAACTGCCGATTTTCCTGGTCCAGCTAAGTCCCACCAGCAATCTGGATGGTCTAAGGAGTATTAAAGTCCTAGACTACCAGGTTGTCCATTGGGGAAAATTAAAGAGGAGCGAAAACATTTTACAATGTGTTCGCTGCCAAAGGTTCGGGCACGCCGCGTCGAACTGCGAAATGCAGCCTCGATGCGTGAAGTGCGGTAAGAACCACAAGTCCGAGGAGTGCGCTCTTGGTAAGGACGGAGCGTCTGAAAAAAGCCAACTCTCTTGTGCGTCCACCCGTGCATTTGCAAACTCCAGCCGTTACTCCCCATGTTACCTACGCCTAAATGGCGGCAGGTAGGGGAAATACGGTACAGCAAGCGAAGGTTGCTTCTCAGGCCCCAGCGCCCAGAGCACCTGAACCAGTACTTGACATGCTAGCTATCTTGCTCTCTATCCAGGGGCAGATGGCTCAGCTACAACGTCATTTAACTGAACAGACCGCGCGGGTGGAAGTATACGCTCTGCTGCCTGGCCTAACGCACCTTTTGCCGTAATGGGTACGTACATGGCGGAGCAAACCCTGAAGGTCCTTGCTGTGAATGTGAATTCACTGATTAGGCTCGAACGACGAGCCGCACTATTTAAGTTGCTTAAAGACCAAGCCCCCGATGTGCTTTTGGTTAGCGAAACTAAGCTTACCAAAAGACACAAAATGAGGCACAGAAGATACAAGATAGTACGGAGAAACCGACCCAACTCCATTCACGGAGGTGGCGTTGCAATTTTCGTACGAAAAGGTATACATTTTAAAAGAGTATACAGCCGTGTAGTACGTAGGTTCCAGGTGCTGGAAGCATGCATCGTGTATATCCCCCTCCGTAGTGGAAAGCGGTTGTACATGGTGTCTGTCTATGCACCTAAGGCTATTCAATCCACCTTATTTATTTCAGAGCTCGAGACACTTTTTCGATTTCTGAGGCTGGAATTGGAAGACAACTATCTTATTATCGGCGGAGATTTCAACGCCAAACATAGTGATTGGGGAAATAATACACCAAATACTAGAGGGAACCTACTATTCAATTGGTGGAGTCAGCACATTGTGATGTATCGACTCGGGCTTAAGATGACGGATAGTCCGTCGTTTCCCAGACACGGGTCCTATCTGGATCTTCTGCTGTTCTACTCACGAATACAACTGACATGCACTAACCAACAAACTACAAACTGTCTACGCACTTTCGTGTATGACAGTGACCATTGCGGTCTCAGCACCGAAATAACTGTTCCCAACGAAATTGCGGAATTGGATGAGTTTGTTCAAAGGCATTCCTACAATTATAGTAGGGTGCGTTGGACACACTTCACAAGAAAACTCACTAGAGCACTCTCCTCGAAATCGCTCCACCCACCGTCCAACAGGAACCTGTCAAACCAGGAGTTTGACAGGTATCTAAGACTAATGGACGAGACAATCAAACGAACAATGGACAAAACGATACCTCGGTACCGACACACTGACGAAGGAGACCTATTCCGCAACGCAACTACTGACGCACTGCACCGACATAAAAGTAGACTGCTGTCAAGACTAAAAACCTTGTACAGACGGTTTACTGAGAGACATAACCCGGAGATTATAACACTGAAGTCGTCGATTAAAAACCTCCAAACATTAATAAAGGAAAATTACAGAAATTCTGTAAGTTTGTGTTGGAACAATAAAATTCGGGCTGTAAACACCAGCAACCCGAATATGTTTCCGCAAATAAATAAAATATTTCGGAGAAATAATCAGAATGACCTTCCATGTCTTAAAATCGCCCGACCGACGAACAACGAACAAATACTTGTAGCAGCAGGCATAGATCCAAATGAGGCTGTTGATGATGACAACTTCTTTGTGATCGAGGATCCGCAGGAGCAAGTGGAGGCTATAAGAGCGACTTTCCAGGAAGTGTACAAGCCGAATGTTAGCATTGGCGAAAACCACGATCTGGAGAATCGAGTCCTTGTGCACAATTGCTATCTTCGAAATGAAATTGTGAATTGGCGATTCGAGAGCTCGGGTTTCACCCAGTTCAGTGACGAGAATATGGCAAATAATGTCATCACCAACGATAGGGTACTAACCCCGTTCATTTCGAAGGAAGAGCTCCAAACGATTTTCGAATCACTTAGAAATAAGAAATCAGTGGGAACCGATGAAATACCGAGCATTGTGCTTCGACATCTACCACTAGAAGCGGTGAACATTTATACCACCCTGTTTAATAATGCAATGAATAATGCACATTATCCAGCGCATTGGAAACTGCGGTGGTACATCCCATCCCCAAAAGGGATAAAGACACTTCCAATCCGGCGAATCTCCGATCGATCACTCTTCTTCCAAGCATCAGTAAGGTTTTCGAGAAGGTGATCAATAGAGTCCTGACTAAGTGGGTTGAGGACAAACATATAGTTCCGGATAATCAGTTCGGTTTCAAGGCGGGACATGATATCTTTCATGCTGCGTCGAAACTGGTTTCTGATATCCAATGGAACAAAGGCAAGAAACAGTGCACTGGTGCCTGCCTGATTGACTTGGAGAAGGCCTTTGATACCGTATGGTTAGAGGGACTCTTTTTCAAGCTGGACAGGTTGGGCATTAGTAAACCACTGCTGTATATTCTTTTCGATATGCTCTCCAGTAGACAGTTCATCGTGAAGAATGGCGATGTGACTTCTGCTGGAATATTTAACATTAAAAACGGTCTGCAACAAGGTGCGGTAAATTCGCCGATCCTATTCAACATTTACACAAGTGATCTGATAGGTTCACTTCACCATGCCATAGCGTACGCAGACGACATAATCGCGTACAGATCAGGTCCAAAGATTGAGGTCATTAATATGCTTTTGCAGCGTGACGTCGACAAAATTAAGCGATATTGCGATGACTGGAAGTTGAAAATCAACCTGATCTCCGGGGCTTCCTACCCCAATTATATGTATCACGAGAGAGTTCGCTTTGACGGCTTTATTCCTCCAGAAGCGTTCCTCTATTTAGATAGCAAAGGTCTGATCCAGGACAGATTAGCGGTGCCGCTAATCTTCCACGTCGCTCGAACAGCTGCGGACAGGCGACTCAACTACGACAGAGACGTCGCACATGGCAGTGCGGAGCGTCTCCGGTTTAGTAGGTCGGTAGGGAGTCGCGACATGAGGGATGTTGCTCAGCAGCACCAAAACTTTTGGTGGCTTGTTGAAGGGGAGGATGCTTCGTCGTCGAACTCCTTCAGTGATATGTAGCTTCATGTGAAGCAAAGTGGGCCAGCCTAACTTTTTTAGCCATGGCCGGCTTACATAGTTTTAGGTAGGTTTAAGTTAGATTTTAAGAAAAAAAAAATATATAAAAACAAAAAAAAAATAAATAAAAATATAAAATGAAAAAAAAAAAAATATATAGATATACATATATTTATATATGACGTATATATATAATATGTATATATATATATATGCATGTAGATGTAAGTAGGTTAAGTAGATTAAGATTTAGTTTTAGGTAGTATGTAGGCTTTTAGTTTTAAGTTTTATAATAAAATTAAAATAGTCCATGTACTAAGTTTTTGAACATGTTTTCTTAGTTAAAGCTATAGTTAAGTCACTAAGTTATAAAACCCGTCATAAACGTCGAAAGACATAATTTTTAAGTATTATGTTTAACTTAGAGTGCCCGCATGGGGCCAGTAAGTTAGTATAAGATAATTTTAAGTTATTTAAGCTATTTTTTAAGCGTTTTTTTGTCTAGCATGTAAGAGTAAATTAAGTAATATAATAAAAATGCATATAAACTGCAAACTGCAAACCGATTTTGATTGTAGTTATATTTCTGATAATTGTTTTTGCCCTTAAAATTGACAACTTATGTGTGTATTCGTTTTTCCCCCATTTTCAACCGCTTCAATACTGGTTGAATATTTACCCCCACTCGTCTATAAAATCAGTTTTATCCCGTGGTAATTAGTCCACTGTGAGCTGGCCCAATGATTTCAAGAGCTTTTGAAAACCTTGAAACTTTGACATATCGTACAATTTACTTTATTTATCACAATAATTTTCTCCATGCGGAAGTTAATCGTAGAAATTATATTTTAGGAAGTCTCGATGTTTGTTGAAAAAAGCAAAAAAAAAATATATTGATCGAAAACGAAAAAATTAATAAATGAACTTGCGTCGGTTACTTTTATGAATAACGATGAGGTATAGTGACTAATAAGAACAATAGAAAAAAAATTAAATAACACAACAACGGTGTGATACATAGAATTGATTCTGACTTAATTATGAAGCCACATTCGTGCCTTTGGGCTAGCGCACACTGGACTACCCCGGGTAGAACTGATTTCATAGAAGAGGGAGATTAAGTATAAAGTAAGAAACGGGGTAAGTTTTCAACCAGTATTGAAGCAGTTGAACATCGGGGGAAAACCAATACACACATAAGTTGCCAATTTTAAAGGGTAGAAGCATTATCAGAAATACCACTGCAATCAAAATCGGTTCATGTATATACAATTTTGCTCCGCATTGTTCATCCAGTGCGCGGTTGATGTAAAAGATTCTCCGTCGTAAAATTGATCCAATGTGCGCTGACCCATTATTTGTGGAATAAAATACCATTCAAATGGCCACCTCGGCTTCACTGGTACTGCTTCAAGCAGTCGATCCCATTTTTGGTGACTCGGCCTAAATATTCCGGCAATAACAGTGGTCTTTAATCGCATGATCGCGGCCAGTCCCCAAATTTATCCTTCACAACTTCGAGCGTTGCGTCGCTTGTATGGCATGTAGCGCCATCTCGTTCGAACCACAGCTAGGATATATCGATATTGTCGAGCTCTGACTACAGAAAGTCGATTAACATCTGAGACCATTGACGGTAACGGTGTCTCCTTCCTCACTTCGAAAGAAATAAGGTCCGATGAGGCCGCCATACCATAAACCGCATCAAACTGACAATATTTGTGGATGCATTGATGCTTGGCCGAACATTTATGGATTGTGTTCGCTCCAATAACTGCAATTTGCTTGCTTGTTGACATAGCCGCTGAGCTTAAAATTGGACTTGTCCGAGAACACGATTTTTTGGTCAAAATCCCGATCTCAAGCCAACACTTCCAGCGCCTTATTAGCGAACTCACGTCATTGGCTATGGTCGTCCGGCTTCAAATCTTTCGTCAGCACAATCTGGTCACCCTTACTTTATAAATTCCATAATAAATTAAACGGTATTATTTCAAACTAGTTAAAATTAAATCAGTTCAAATGAAATTCTAAATCTTCTAAAAATTGTTTAAGGATTTCCAAACTTGTACTTCTACAATTTAAATATTCCTACCAGCATTTTTTCCTCTTTTCAATAAGAACATTATAGTGGAAAGTTTCTTTACCAAGATTTGTCAACTTAATAGCAAAGAGATTTTAAATTCCCTGAACTAACGACGACAACTGTGTGAAATCTGCAAACTCAATTTTGTTCGCACTGGCTAAAAGTCATTCAATGCATTTGTTCTTTCTTTCTCTGTAAAATGTTTTCCATTGGAAATTTTCCTACCAGAGAGTTTTCGCTGCCTTAAGAAGAAATAATTTCAATTTCCGTTTGATAAATCGCCAATTTCCCTACCCGAGCGAAACGGAAGTTAGGTTCAAATACTTTCTCTTGCATAAGCAACTACTACTTGTACAAGAAAAGCGCAACGATGTCGAATAAACTTTTATAAAAGAAACTTTCAACAGTTTTATTTTTAAGCTTGCCCTATCGAATTTCCATCGAACTATACAGCACCGAGGGTTGTTTTTGTTATAATTGAACGAGCGAAACCTTAGAAGAGATTGGGGTGCCACTCTTAAAAGACCTCCTAGGTAGTAGAGATGTTAACTGCTTGGGTGTCAAAATTTTTAGCCCCATGGTGAATTACTAAGATGAAAATGGCAAATATTTTCTAGTCGAATAAGTTTAGAGAATAACAGCATTTATTGGTATGTACTCGTATGTTAGTGGAAGTTTCTTGAGTGTTACACAAAATTGCTTCAAACTTTATGAACAATGTGTCTAGTTTAGGAAAATTAATTTAGTTGAATACAAAATTGTATGTGATTAAACAGGCAATTGATTTTCTTTAAAAAACTTTGTTCTGGAAAATAGCTTATGCTGAAAATGCGCTTACATGAGTCTGAGGGTAGCAACATACTCGTATAATAAGTTATTGTAGTGAATTTTCTTTTAAAACACAAAACTTTTTTTTAAGAAAATTATTAATCTTTTCTGATGAAATAATATTGTTAGGCAAGTTGATCAAATTTGAAACTGACTGAATCTGTCTAACCCAACAAATGGTTTTGGAAGACAATTCATTTATTCGAAATACTCGTATTTGTGTTACTTAAGTCAAAAAAATCAACCCTTTTCTGTGTCGTTTAATTTTTTTCTTTCGAACCCCATTGTAGAAATGAAAAACGAATGTAATGAACATCATTAAGTGTCGAGAGAAGGGTACAACATTAGCTGTGGCCGCAATTTTACTCCGTAACTTATTCGTTCGAACTAAACATCAGATTTATTGAGAGGCAAACATAAATCACTGCATCAAAAATTGGCTGCTAAACCCAATTTTGCCTTAACCCGCTTTGAAATGTGCTAACATTTGATATATGTATCCCTCACATGTACGCATAAATCAGTTCAGTTAGGCATGTTAGTGAGCTATAAATAAAGTTTCTTCTCTCATTGTGCATAGCAAGCGAGTTCATTTAAAAAAAGTGTGAAGAGATTTAATCCGGGAATGGTTTTCTATAATTTAAGCTAAAAGCATCCCGAATAGTGGAGTAAAAAAGAACGCTTTGAAGTTGAAAGAGAGATTTAGAATCAAATATTAGAATATTAAAATATTTTAAAACGATCTTTCGAGTGCATTTATGAAAAAAAAATTTCTACAGATAAATTTTAAATTACGAGTACATGTAGGTACTAGGATTTTGCATTTAAAATAAGATATTTAAATGTCTAATTGGCTTAAGAAAATTTTGTAAACTGGGTGCTTTACTTAAAAAGGCAACAACAAGTTTTGTATATCATCCATAATGGTATGTATTGTTACTTTAACTTCTTAATCTTTTTAAACCTTAATTTTTTTAACGTTGCCGTTGATTATACTGCGAAAATACATTTAATATGAAAGGAGCAATACTAGTAACAACAACAATAGCAATGCTGAAAAAAAACATTGCATAAGAAATCATTGAAAAAAACTGGAAATTTGTGGAAATCGAGTGCAAGATATAAGTAAAAGAGCATAGGTACATGTCTTACCCATTTAAACGATTCTAATGTTTTTGGTAAAGCTCGAGGGGTGCTTTATTACGTTATGTACGAGTAAATAAAAAACCCAGGTAGATTTTCTGCTGAGGGTTAGCATCCAAATTTGATATTACACCTTTCGAAGTATGAATGAAAGTATGTGTAAATACAAAAAACTTCAAAAATACCGATTGGTGATGGTAAAGACGCATTGACTGATTTACGAGCAAGTTCTAGATTGATAGCACAGTGTAATAGTTACGAATAAGTAGGAAAAAGCGTTTTCAAACGGAACGTGCATTGCAGCTTCTATACAATGGCGTTACATCGAAGCTAGTGAAACTCTGCGCGGTGCCTTCATAACAATTAAGAGAGTTTTCAACTGACCAGATTATCTAATTCCAAAAAATACTGGAGACTTAAATAAACATTCTCTCGTATGTTCAGAAAGGCAGTATGAAAGTATGTTTATAGGTATCCATGATCCCGTAACCATTTTCTTTTTCACTGACGGCTGATTAATATACAGGGTGTCCCCTAATTCGTCGACGTTAATTTGAAAAATGATTTCTGGGTATATTCTAAGAAAAAAATTGTTCTACAGTAAGGATATATCTCTAATGCTGACATAAATTATGAAGGAATTAAGGAAAGGCTTACTTTGGTATACCCTGATTCATGTTAACGGAAATTGCTCAGTTAATACTAATGGCAGAAACTTCGTTGATGACTTTGTTTTTAGAAGAAATACTACCCTTTGTAACTGCATTTAAATAAAGTTGATATCTTATTAGGGTCTTCAGATATCCAACTTCCAAGCCTGTTCCATTTTTCTTCCCCATGCTAATTTTTGAATTTGAGGTCGCTTTTCTCCAGAAAATGCGTAATAAATATATTTTTTTCTTATGAAAGTAATAATAATAATAAAAAAACCCATAGGTTTTATGATATTTGAGGAAACCTGCAGCAGGTAAAAAAGTAATATATGGATTTTTACCTACGTTTCTAAAAAGAGTTAAAATTACTTTTTTTAAAAATTATTAATTTCCCAATAATTTTTTTTTATAATTCAATTTTTTTATAATTTTATAATTATATGTCTATCTCGGAAAATTTACCAAGCAAAAATGGTTGAAAAGATTAAAAAAAAAATTAATTCATCAGTTTAATTTTTTACGCCAAGGTTAAAGTTGCTTAGGAACGATATTTGAAATGTCTGCACTTAAAAAACAAGAATACGCAGACCTTATTGACATTTATGGGCTGAGCACCGGAAGTTCATCGACAGCGCGACGAAGATACCATGAACTTTATCCTGGCCGACGACTTCCTAGTGAAGGAGTATTTGAATATACGTGTCGAAGGCTTCGAGAAACGGGATCAGTTCCAAATAGCACGACCTAACACGAGAGCTCCACAAGTAGGAAGAATTTCGGGTGATTAAAGAATACTGGAAGCTATTACAACTGATCCGTCAATTAGCATCAGATGCTCAAGTTGGAGCGGAGCTTGGATGACAACGAGTTTATTAGCAGAATTCTTTGGACGGAGGAATCTCAATTTACAAGAGATGGGATCACAAATTTTCAAAATCTTCATACATTGGCTGCGGACAATTTACATCATTTCAACTATAATTCAACTAACAAAACCCTTTTGTGATACAAAAATTCTACTTTAAATATAGCTTTTACTGTAAATGACAGTCGTGTATTTAAATTTTACATAGACATTGCAACGATTAAAATGTCACTAATGTCAACCGGTATTTCGAAAGGCAATCTAAAGAGAACAACACTTTTTCAGAGTAATTCAATATTTAATTAAACAAAAAAAAAAGTACAAAGAATACTGCCAGAAAAAGTAATCAATTCCGGTTGAGGCTTAGAGAACTATGAGAAATATAATTGAAAAACATAAAAAAGCGACCGCACTCTTGGTTTAATAACGACGTGATCCATATTAAGTGACGTGTATAATGGTATCGAGGTTTTCGAATTTAGTCAGCACCACAAACGGGGTAGTAGCAATGCAACAATACGAGCAAAATATATGTACTCGTTACATATTTCAATAGTTAATAAAAACGGTCGGCCATTTTCCAAGATTTTCCTCGTCGACGGATACGTTACATTTACGTGAAAATATGCGAACAGCTTTGCTTGCAATAATTCTCACCATTTTTGTAAGCAAGCATTCGATTTGATTTGACTGAAGTTATTATTAATTTCATGAATGAGTGAGTTCGGGGTGTCTGCAATGAAAAAACGATGAGCAAGAATATCACTGCAATACTACTCAGGTAAGCATATGGCTATCCAAAAAGTAAGTCGTTATTACTACTGTGAAATTCATGAATTCATATCTTAAGACAGCAGAGTTGTGGCAGGAATGTTATCGCGCCTTCAGAAAACACCAAACGAACAGAACTGGTGGCGGCGTTAATCGTTAAGTTAGTATCGTCAAATTTCATTGAAATAACTGGTGGTAATATCTCTGACAGACAGATCAATTTTGGCGACTTCACCGCAGAAACGCTTATCTGAACCTTTGTAAACTAAATAAATAAAATTTAGTTCTAAGACGAATACTATAAACCCGGTGTTTCCTTTCACGGGCCTATCTCAATCTGCACATTGACGAATACCCCCACATTGGTGACCCGAACGTCCCAGCTAACAGACTGGTTGACTGCAAAGTCCACCTGCAGTGTTAGTTGGGTACACTTTGTCTACCGCATCTTAATCCAGAGAACCAGTGACCGCCCGACGAAAAAACAAGTAGTGGTATTTCGGAACGCTTGAAGTCACATCGGTAGAGATTTCGCCACCCTTAGATTCTACAGTTTCATCGTGCAGGGGTCGTCCAGTCATTTAAGTTGTATAGAGACGAATTTATTTCCTCAACATCATTGGCTTCATCAAGAGTAACATCGGACGCCGTTCTGCAAGTAGCACCCGCCAAACAATCCCCGTTTCTGCACAACACGAGGAGCTACGAAACAGTTTGCCGAGACCCGTTACCTCTCAAATCAACCATCTGTCGTGCTTCAAGAGTTCCCCGTTAACGAGTTCTCAGGTGTGCTAGCGAGAAGCACCGTTAGGCATAGCCCGCACACATCTAACACAAATCCGTTCACCCAGCGAGGAAGTATTTAGTTCCAGAAACGACATATATGTTACTTATAACAAAATTAGTTCCCTTTATTTTTGTATATTAGAGTGCATAGATCGATTGTAAAAGTGTCTCCACCATGACGGATGAACAGAACAGTAAGAACATAGACGATGAGGGCGACGGATCACATGGTGCATCACTGAAGAGCGGAGGCTAAAATTACTAGGTTAGTGCTTTAACATTTAAAGGTTTGCTGTTTTGGTCGAACAACCCGGACGTTTGGTTTGTGGCCCTGAAAGTCCAGTTTTCGGTAGGTCAGATGCGGTCAGACAACGCGAAATATTTTACGGTTGCTATATTTGCTAGACACGCGTGCAGTTAATATAGGGACGTTGTCTTGAATCCGCCCGCAAGCGGGTTAATGGAATCCGCCGATTCCCGTATTGAAGCAACGGGGTAACGGGCGAGGCAAAACTTTTTCCAAAATGAGTACGCAAGCCAGAAGCAGCGCGTGGCAAGCAAACTCGCGGAGGAACGCTTGCCTTCGTATTTGCAGGTACCATCACGAATTCGGCGAAAAGGCTAGGAAGCGCTCACCGCCATGAGATTGCTCTCTAACAATCAGGCCGGCGGAAGACTAATGGCTCCCTCGCTGGCGATTGCGAGGGGGTTCCACCTTCAGGAAATGCAGGCTTATTTATTTTCGACAATTCAACAAAGCTCACTTTTTTAATTGATTCGGGAGCCGCCATTTCGGTTTTGCCCGCCGGGATGGCGAGAGGTAAAATAGCGGCCAACTCAAGCTTGCTGTATGCAGCAAATGGCACACTGGTGCAAACTTATGGGCACATTAAAGAGGCGATCCCTTGGCCCTCTGTGCTGTAAAAAGACGAAATCGAAGCTGACATCCGCAATTTAATCAAAAGTTTTAACGTCGTGTCTAATCAGAACATTTTCGTTTCCCCCTTTCTCACACAATGTCACGCATCAAATCATTACAAGCAACTCTCGCCCCTTAGCAAACAAGCCACGTCGTCAGCTGACAAACTGAAAATAGCCCAAGCTGAATTCAACTTTTTAGTTGAGCAAGGTATCTGTCGGCCAAGCAGTAGTAATTGGGCCGCACCGCTCCACCTGGCTCGAAAGAAAAATGGAGATTGGAGGCCATGTAGTGATTACCGACGGCTTAGCGCAGTTACGCAGCCAGACAGCCAATCACTACATGGCGGCGTTTATCGTTAAGTTAGTATCGTCACATTTCATTGAAATAACTGATGGTAATATCTCTGTCAGACAGATCAATTTTGGCGGCTTCACCTCATACACGCTTGTCTGAACCTTTGTAAACTAAATAAATAAAATTTAATTCTAAGACGAATACTATAAACTCGGTGTTTCATTCCACAGGCCTATCTCAATTCGCACATTGACGAATACCCCACAGAGTGCACTGATATTTTACTTGCTAATCACTGTGATCAAAATCATACTATGTATAGTAACTGTTGATTGGTATGGTAGTAATTGCATGCAGATGATACACCATTTTTAATTTTTCTGATCAAAAATGTAATAAACCAAATCAACTTATGTTAATTCATGCAAAATTGGCCTTTGTTGTTCAACAGACAGTGCCCGATCCTATTGCAACACTTTACTTTAAACTTCTACAAAGAGGGAATATTTGACTTTAAATCATATCAGCCAAAAATTGAAGATGCTAAAAGATCATATTTTGATAAAGCAAATATCTATCCAAAAATAATTTTACATTTCTCATAAAAATAGGATCCTCCCATATAATAATCATTTCAGATGAAGGAAAAAATATTTTATTGTATGTTTCCTTTTTTATTCATTATTAATATGGTGGAATAATAACTTTGCAAAAAAACACTTTAGAATTTTAGTTTTTCTTAAAATATGAATGTTAATCGAATCTATAACGAAAACATGGTTGGGATAGTACGACATACCTTTTCGAAATGACAAAAATCATTTATTTCTATTCGGTTACTTTCGGTCATAATATATTATATTATATATATACATATTATATGTATATATTATATCTTTCTTATTTAGATTATGAGGATTTCAAAAACAAATAAAAAACAGTTCTATAAATAAAATTAATAATTCTCTTAAAGAGTAAAATTTAAAGAGTAAAAGAAAAATTTAATAATTCAAAGAATGAAAATTTTTAGAACGGGTCAGGTCTGCTTGTGCAGTTTAATATATTTCTTAAATGGAAGTCTTTGGTAAAGAGGAAACACAACATCCTGTGTAGTAGGTTCACAAGATTTCACAAAGTATTTACTAACGCTCATGGCAGGACAAACTTCGATATACCTGGAAACTGATTGAATTGAAATACAGAAAACTTTTGATTCAATTGGATGAATCTAGAGGAAATTTAAAAGTACTTCCTACCCTTCAAAACATAATGAATTCAATTTATTTTTTTCAATAAATTCTTATATTCAGTCAACCATCTAGCGATTGAAACTTCAAAGTATGCATAAGACATTGACGACATACTTATTCAATATATATACATATATATACGTAAATACGTAAAATTTATATACTTTTAAATGATAGTTAAAAATATCTGCCATAATGATTTCATATAAAGAAAAAAGTAAATCTTATGGCAAGGGGAAAAAAAGAAGTCTATATTCGAATTAATTTTTTTAATAATTTAACAATAATAATATTTTTACTCAAAAATAAGTATAAGGTTGGTATATTACCTACCCATATATTCAGGGTATGATTCGAGATTCCGGTAGATTTGGTTTGATTGTCATTTTTGTTTCATTATCATTTGTCAATCCATATTTGATTTCAATCGAACCTCACAACAACATGTTGAAGCTATTAAAATGAAAAAGAGAATAAGGAGTTGCTCAAAGTGTACACACAGCGCTACATCAGCGAAGAGTACCTGTAGCCTACTAATGCGAACAGGCAGGATACTCACAAAGATAGTGCTCCCCGGTGTCGTCACCACTTTCACAGAAAGCGTCGTAGAATATTGTGGCACTTATGCTCACCACACTTTGTTGCTTATCAACAGCGCAGTACTCAAACACGAAGCCAGTGAACCGTCTGCAGCCCTTCCGAATGAGGGACAGCAGGGAAGTCGCTGACCTCTTACAGATCTCGCGAAGTATTCGTTTGGTCTGCCGGCAGCCTGGAGAACCGTTATGCACAAAACTGAAACTCAACTCTCAATGTAAGCTCCAATTAGCACGCGGACAATCTTACGCAAGTTCGGTTCCTTGACAATTTCTTCTGAACCTTACTTAAAAATTTAATCGGCGATTTTCATTTCCCGTGATCGCATTGTGATCTGGGTCCCAAAGAAGACTCAGTGAAGCGCTTGACCAGCTTGGAAGTCGTGAGAGAGTTCAGCAAGGTTTTAAGCCCATCACCGCTGTCACTATAAATGCAGACGCTTCGCCCCAATATGAGTATAACGATTCTTCACAATATACTCGTACATACTCGTAGTATTTTGTATTTTGTCAGCAATAGCAGTTCTTGTGTCATTTCATTCGGCAATCCATAAGACCAGAGTCAAAAAACAATCATTAAACCTCCAGTACGTCAGAGCTATTCGTGCTATGAAAAACCCCCATAAAGTCGAGACAAACCATTTTTTTTGTAGTCTGGTGAAAGCAGTGGCGACGTATTTCGTGAAAACTTGTTCCACAAGACATAATAAGACTCACCTTGTCATAGTTGTGTAGATCAAGAGAACTCTACCTATAGCAAGCCCCATGTCGTTCCGAAAGCTTCTTTACAATGCCAAAAGACCGATAGTTCCTTAGAGATTTTCGACCAGACGTGTTTAGCACAAACGAGCTCATACTGATGGGTATGAATCTTTTGGCGCACGTGTAGTCATCTTTCGAATTTTCGGTATAAAGGTTACTTTTACTGTTCGTCAGGGATTCGGAATGTATGCCTGCGACAGGCTGGCAGTGAAGATTCTCTTCGGTTACAGAATTATGTAAAAATGATGAATACTTCTTTTATGTATCCAGAAGCTGCATAAAAAGTATGCCGACTGAAGGAGAATAAGTCACAAAATCACTATCACCCAAAGAGCTTAACAGCTTAAAGTGAACTGCACTCTTGAAGTTGCATAACTAAATCAGTAGATTTGAGTGCAACCCCTTATCACACCAAAATGAGATATGATAAGCGCTGGAAGCAACATCTGATATCATATATCTGCGCGTAACGTTCATATTCTGTATAAGGATCTTGATAAAGCTTTCATATTGGAATAAATATTTTTCATATTAGTCCAGTATTTCCAGGACCTTAAAAGTATGTAGGTGTCAACAATTAAGATCGAATAGAACATTTACATCGCATACGCATTTAATTAAGAAAGTACTTGAATCAGGGACGCATTAGGTGATTGTTGAAACCAAATATTCATGTGGTAATCGCCCCTTCCAAAAAGATAAATCTAATGCTGACTTTATCTATTTAAAACAGATGTGTATAATACAGTGATTTCCAAAAAACGGTAATTGATGCAACAAATTGCGAATTTATCACATAGGCAACTGACTGGGCCAAGCGGAAAGGCAGCATGCTATTGGAGGTTTTGCAGCACTAAAATTAATAGATTAAGTACGGAAAACAAGCAGTTTATCGACTTTACATTTTTGAGCGCTCTGTGAGCACAGTTATAAAAGCAACAAGACTTATAATATAATGGTCTGTTGAAGACTTTGCCAATTCAGTAAACTACACATATTAATACAAGTGCATACGAGTAGTTGAGAATTAACGCAGGGCTATACCTCCACATACGACAAAATGTAGACAAAAATAGAAAACAGCAAACAAAACTAGAAAGATAATGAGAAGTTTTCTACGAGTATATCTCTATACTTATTGAATAAATATACATATGTTCACATTGAAATAATGTATTCATGCAATAAAATGTCATATTCTTGTATATGGGTTTGGTGCTGTACATGTTATGAAATGTTGACAAATAATAAAATAATATATTTTTTCATCTAAAGGTTGCCTAATCGAGTTTAATTAGTTGGCCAAAAGCAGACAAGTCTAATGCGAAATAGATGCCCTTTTGATTTCTCATTAGGATGAACAAAAATCCTAGGAAAGAATTGCCAACATTTCTATGTTAAAAATTGTTTTTTTTTTTGTTTTGGGTGAAAAGGTACATGGACAAGCTTCATTATTTTATTTTATGTTTTCGTTTTTCTTTTACTTCTTTGCCAGCTTATTTTACCCATTTCCTGAAGGGTATTATCCTTAGCAGTTGGTCACAGCAACCACGGTACAATATCTATCATGGAGTTAAGTAACTCTTACTGAACTTTAATAAGTTTTTAAGCGTTTTCGCAGGTGGCGGAAGAACTTTACACGTGTAGAGGTTCAATTGGAAAATAATCAATATAAGGACAGTTTCTGGGAAATCCAACTTACTCGAAGTTTAGTAGCAAATAGACTGTCATCATTTCCAACTGACGTTTTTTGCGTGTGTATATTTAAAGGTTTATGGTTTGACATCTCTACTGGCAGAAATTTTTCCCTCTTATATCCATTAATGTTAATCTTGTTATTCCTTTTTATTAGTTTTATTGTGGAAATAATTTTGTCGTAAGAACATATTTTTGTCGTTCAGGAAAAATTCAATATTCGTTCATAAAATTCAAGATTTATGTTCTTTGCGATACCTATTCGGAAAGTTTCAAAATACTTTGAAAGCATTATTATTCAACGAAAACAGTGGTCAGTAAGTTTTGTTGTATGTACATATGTACTCGTACGTTATTAAATATTTGAAACCTAAATAAAATATTCTTAATTTATGTAACTGCAAAATGCATTTAAAACTTTATAAATCAGTAAACAATGTATGAGTACATATTAAATATCTACAGCATGTTTTTCATTTAATAGCGTTTTTCATAAATAGCTTTTTTTTATTTTACACATTAGTTACCATTTCACTGCTGGAAAAATTATTGCGTAATTATTGCATTTTCTATCTTTTGCCCTTGCAGGAATATTAACTATTACCTATTACCT
Organism: Volucella bombylans; assembly: GCA_949129095.1. Classification (NCBI taxonomy): domain Eukaryota; kingdom Metazoa; phylum Arthropoda; class Insecta; order Diptera; family Syrphidae; genus Volucella; species Volucella bombylans. The sequence continues at coordinate 81,986 of CASBSA010000163.1, forward strand.
ATTTGTGTTTATATGTATATAAACGTACCTGCATATGATAGCAATCAGATTGAGAGAAGATTGTCAACGTCATATTACGTTCTAAGCCAGGACGAATGGCCGCTTCATATTTCGGGTTTCAATTTCTACCAAGTTTATTACTGTCCAGGGTCCACCATCTTCCAATTTACGAGTATTCCCGACATCTGAGGTTAAACATCAAGTTATTCGAGTCTAGTTTTGTCCAGAGCAAAGTTCTAATTAAAATTCCCTGTGTTGCTTAGTTGAGATTTATGTACACCATTTCGAGTATACACATACTCGTATGTATCATACATACATACAATTTTCCTTAGTTACAGAGTAGGACACTTCTAAATTAAAAGGCCAGCGAATGATTATATGTCCTGTGGACATAGAATTTCCACTGAAAGCAACGAAATACTGCTGGACAGGTACGAATAAATGTATCCAGCAAAAGTATCAATGAGTTACTATGTGTAATTTTGCGACAGCAAATAAATCATCAGCATGGGCTTTATCTGTTTTCGAGTTGATTGTTATTTAGACATAAGTCGCTAAAGGCGAGCTAGATACCTCCTGGGGAAGATGGGTCGCATGGAGTATTTCTGAGCGCAATTTGTCAGATTAATTTGAATTGATGCAATTTTTTTTTAAATAAATTCAAAATATTTTTGAGGTAAGTAGCAGTGTTAATCGACAACACCTACGAATAATAACTATCATTAGTAATTAAGAAAACGAACATAACGATTAGTATACGGTTATACGACACAAATTTCACTTTTAATTCGTATCCTAATCCTTAAGTTGTTCATAACTAGAGTATTTCTGGTATTATATATAAGAAAATTGTGGAAATACTACAGTTAAGAGGTAGAGTATTTTCTTTCAAATCTCTTGATCTGGCTTTCAAAAAGCTTTTCAGTTGAATTTTTATTTTTGATATAACGGGTGGTCCAAATACAAGTTTTTTTTTAACCATATGTTATTTTGACACTGATAAATATTGAAATAAAATGAATCACTATATATTTGAACAATACTGGGAACTGTGGCTAACTTATTTCAAAAGTGAGTGCTGTGTTGCCCAAATACAGAATTTTTGAAAACAAGCTTGCTTGTGGATTACACTAACGGCCCCTGACATCGTACGGTACGTACCGACTGCTGCAGTCGAGAGTGTTCCACTTAATCCAGGAACATCGACTCGCCACCGATCTCAACAACTCAACAATTCACTCACCAGCCTGCTGAGAATTTTGTACAAAGATCTCGGGTAATTCCCTTACAATGTCCAATTGACTCAGCAATTGAACGTAAGTGAGCATCCGTTTCTTTATCATTTCTCAGTTTCGGCTTTACAAAGGCTCGAATTGGATGTCGAATTTGGCCGAAAAATAATTTTTTCTGACAAGGTGCATTTTCATCTCGGCGGCTGTGTTAACAAACAAAATTGCCTCATCTGGGGATTGGAGAACCCGAAATTGATTGTCGAGAATCCAACGCATGCGTAGAGAGTGACAGTTTGGTGCAGATTTGGGAGTAGTGCTATCATTGGCCCATTTTATTTTGAAAATGTTGCTGGAAACGCCATTTTGGTCAAGGTGAAAACCACAGAGCAATGATTACCGAATTTTTGCGGGCTGCAATTGAAGACATGGACTTGGACGGTCTTTGGTTTCAGTACAGTGTGGCGCGCGATGCTACACAGCCCATCAGACAATCGATCTTTTGGGCGCTAAGATATGTAATCGTGTTATCAGCCACCGCGATGTCAATTGACCGCCTCGGAGCTGCGATTTGACGCCATTAGACTTTTTTATGAGGTGCCTTAAGAAAATCTTCCGCGCCATTCGTGAAATAGAGCCAGGAATAGTCACCAAAGTCTTAGAAAATTGTGTTGACCGAATACGCTTCTGCGAAGCCAGCAGGGGCAATGACATGAGTGAAATCGTATTTCATAACTAATGGTAATGTTCGCTCTTTCTAATAAACACATATCGAAAATAATTGATTTTTGTTCAGTTTATTTTATTTTTAAAAATAAACTTGTATTTGGACACTGTACTGTTCTGTACCACAGTGTGGAGGGAGCATGGTCTCAGCTAATATGCCTCTCTAACTAGAGCTATATTTTACCAGCTTCCTCTAGTTATGTAAACAAAGTTAGCTCAAATCCTTTTCCACTTCTGAGCGCCACTTGAGATGACGTCGTCTTCTATTGCTCTGTCTCTCATGACCTCAAGGTCACCTAGCAATCTAAGCCGGGATATTCGAGATTTTCCAAAGTGGTCGGTACAGTTCGCTTTTGATACAACTCCGTCATACTCCTTCGATGCCAACGGGACCGAAGAATACCCGCAGAATTTTTTTCTTGAAGCGCCCAAGAGTATTTACATCCGCTTTCGTCAGTGTCCACGCCTTTGCGACGTAAAGCAGGACTGGGATGATCGATAGAGGGCTTCACAACTCAATTGCCTTCTAGGCTTAATGAAGCAGCGAATAACAAGTGTGATTCTTCGTATGATTTTTCCGCTGATGTCGTGGTCGGAGTTGATAGCGGAGACGAGCTAGAAAAAATCCCTTATTGCCTCAAAGTTGTAGCTGCCCTTTCGTGATGTTTTACCCTAGGCGTCGATGTTGTGTGTTAGCATATACTTTGTTTTTGTTTACTTGGCCGCTAAGCCCATCTTTGCCGCCTCTATTTCAATAGTCGCAGACGCCCCACTGACACCTCGCTATGTTTTGTCTATTATGTCTATGCCGTCTATGCTAGTAACTGAACAGATTTTTGAAAAATGGTGTCTCTCCAGTTGACTTGTGAGTTTCGCACAATAATGCCTCGACTTGCTTACATCCCTTTCTGTTATCGAAGGGCTCGATTTTGCCATTATCGGCCTTAATGGTCGATATCGCCATTGGCAGCTTTGACACCTCAAGTAATCCACCTGTTTTGTGAATCTTAAAAACAATTGGAAAAGTAATATATACAAATATGAGTCAATTCAAAGTTCAAAACTTTCACATTTTCACCACTACACCACTAATATAATGAATATCCAAGAAATTAATACTATTGACGAAAATGCTGTTAACCATATGAAGAAGACTAACCGATGAAAGATCAAAAATAAAATTTACCCAGATAAAAAATTAAACAAGAACAAGTTTTACGAGGGGCGTTCAATATATTCTCGGTATCGATATGAAGGAAAATGCGAATTCAATGTAAATTGTTTTTATTTTTCAATATAATCTCCCCTAATATCAATGCATTTATTACATCTTGAGATAAACTTTTTTAAACCCTCGAAAAAATAAATTTCCTCTTTCTCTGCAAAATACCCATTTATTGCCGACTTAAGTTCTTCATCATCCGAAAATCTTTTTCCACGAAGACATTTTTTCAAATCCGGAAACAGGAAATAATCACTAGGGGCAAGGTCTGGACTATAGGGTGGGTGTTGGATTTCTTCGAAACCACAATCTCGCGCAGCAGCCTTGGAAACTCGCGCCGTGTGAACAGGAGCGTTGTCATGAAGAAGCAACACACCCGCTGCGAGTTTACCCCGTCTTTTCTTTTTAATTTCCTCCCGCAAATTATGCAAAGTGGAAGCGTAGGATGTGGCGTTGATGGTTTCACCTTTTTTTTGTACTCAATGAGCAAGATTCCCTTTGAGTCCCAAAATACTGTGGCCATGAGCTTCCCGACAGACGGAGTGACTTTGAACTTCTTCGGGGGGTCTGTTCCTTTTTTATGCCACTGCATGGACTCTTGTTTGCTTTCAGGGTCATAGTGATGGACCCATGTTTCGTCCCCAGTAACAATTCGATCCCTAACACCGTCCGCGTTCTCACTACACATCTCCAAAAGCTCTCTACAGCATGCGATTCTCACTTTTTTCTGAGGCGCTGTGAGCATTCGTGGCACCCACCTTTCACTGACATTTGAAAGGTTAAGATGGTCATGAAGAATGGTGTGAATGGTACCAATCGAAAGCTTGCTGATCTCTGCCATCATTTTCATCTTTATTCGGGCATCCTCAAGAACAAGTTTTTCGACTTCTTTGATGCTTTCTCCCGTACAAGCAGTAGCCGGGGGTTGTCTTCAATGCTCTCTCTGCCTCTCTTGAACTCACTGGACCACTTTTGCACAGTTGATAATGAAGGTGCGGAACCCTGGTAAACAGCCGCCATCTCTTCATGAATAGTTTTTTGACTTTTTCCTTGCTTAGTGAGAAATTTAATTACAGCGCGATGCTCAATTTTCACCATCATCGTCTCAGTTGCCATTATGATTCTGTTTAACTAGAGATAAAACGCGAATTAATAATCACATTTATATGAAATTTTACATGAATGCACTAAAATAATAGTATTATTTGATAAATAAGTCAATTTATATATACAACCACAGCTTCACCCCGATACCGAGAATATGTTGAAAAGGGCGCCAACGCGCTGGGTGGGATTTAAAAAAACAGTAGCGAAAATTTGCCGATATCGATAGTTCTACACAAAAAATGTAAAAATGTGAGAATAGAAAAAAGTACCAAACTGAGCGGAATATCTAAAAGAGCGATAAAGTTTGTTACCGTGCAAAGCATTTCTAAGGATGGACCGTGCTTGAGTCCAAGTTGACACAATTTGGAAAGGCTTTAACGGCAGATGTAAAAATTAATACGTTCATATTCTACGGATACGAGTGAAACGGCAATTATTGACTTTGTTGTTATTATCACCTCTGCGGTTAATGCCTAACTACTTTTCGCTAATGAAATTAATAAATGACTCTTTAGCACTAGATTCCAATCCGCAGATCATAAGAACAAATCAGAAGAGGAAGGAATACACACAAAATGAATGTTAAATATATATGTATTGATAAATCTTCCGAGACATATACTAAATATGCTTGCGTATGTCATTTAGCTTAAGCTCGGTTCTAAGCTGGCAGTTATAGGAAGGTTGCTACTATTTGCTTAGTTGGAACTCCAAAACAAATACTCCAAATTCTATTTGCCATAGTGGGTCATCTTCCGTATATTTGCCAAGTATTTGACATTTTAATATGTGTTCTCTAATGATTTTTTTTTTCATATTTCACGTAACCATCAACACTTAGCATTGAGGCTAGCTGATGCTACTGATCACTGTTTTCGGAGCTCAAAATAAACTTCTTTTGTAGTTCTTCCGTTTATTTCTCTAAGATTAGGTTAGAGTGGTGAACCATATACATTTTTCAACAAATTTGGCCGTGTATGCCATCTTTCCGGAGTAGGAATAAATTCCGATTTTGTAAATAATAACATCCGTAACGGTAAGAGGGATTGTGTTCAGCGATATCTTGACTGTTACTTTTAATTCAATATATTCCTTTACTGATGACAGTATTCTCTGCTTTTCATATTCGCTCCCTAGTCATCGGCTGTAGAACGTGAATGCAGCGTATGCCAAGCTCATAAGATTCCGACATTAACAAGATACCTAATTGGGGAACTATCAACAAAGTGGAACTTAATGCTTCCAAGACACAGTGCTGTCGGTTGGCGTTAAAGCGAAATTTAAACACCCACTCATTATCCATGAATGTCACTTGCATCGTTGAAACTGAAAAACCTTCCATTCTCGATATATATGACAGTGAAAACTTCTGTTGGACTGATAACATATGTGATGTCACCAAAAATGCTGCGAAATGTCTAGGTTTCCTCAAACGATGTAAGAAATACTTTACCCCATCCATTCTGGCCTCAATATATCAGGCATTTATTTGTTCAAAATGGAAGTACAACTCAAACATATGGGCAGATGCCCCCAAGACCTCTTTGCATTTGCTAGATACGATTCAAAAGTGTGCGATAAAACTCATATTTGAGACCTATATTGCACAGCCAATTGATACCCTTGAGCACCAACGTAATGTCTTTTGCCTCACATCACTCTATCGCTATTTTCACCAAACCGCCAAAATTGCTTGTACGAAGGGCGTTCAATATATTCTCGGTATCGATATGAAGGAAAATGCGAATTTAATTTAAATTATTTTTATTTTTCAATATAATCTCCCCTAACATCAATGCATTTGTTACATCTTGAGATAAGCTCAAAAAAATAAATTTCCTCTTTCTCTGCAAAATACCCATTTATTGCCGACTTGAGTTCTTCATCATCCGAAAATCTTTTTCCACGAAGACATTTTTTCAAATCCGGAAACAGGAAATAATCACTAGGGGCAAGGTCTGAACTATAGGGTGGGTGTTGGATTTCTTCGAAACCACAATCTCGCGCAGCAGCCTTGGAAACTCGCGCCGTGTGAACAGGAGCGTTGTCATGAAGAAGCAACACACCCGCTGCGAGTTTACCCCGTCTTTTCTTTTTAATTTCCTCCCGCAAATTATGCAAAGTGGAAGCGTAGGATGTGGCGTTGATGGTTTCACCTTTTTTTTGTACTCAATGAGCAAGATTCTCTTTGAGTCCCAAAATACTGTGGCCATGAGCTTCCCGACAGATGGAGTGACTTTGAACTTCTTCGGGGGTCTGTTCCTTTTTTATGCCACTGCATGGACTCTTGTTTGCTTTCAGGGTCATAGTGGTGGACCCATGTTTCGTTCCCAGTACCAATTCTATCCATAACACCGTCCGCATTCTCACTACACATCTCCAAAAGCTCTCTACAGCATGCGATTCTACCTTTTTTCTGAGGCGCTGTGAGCATTCGTGGCACCCACCTTGCACTGACCTTTGAAAGGTTAAGATGGTCATGAAGAATGGTGTGAATGGTACCAATTGAAAGCTTGGTGATCTCTGCCATCATTTTCACCTTTATTCGGGCATCCTCAAGAACAAGTTTTTCGACTTCTTTGATGCTTTCTCCCGTACAAGCAGTAGCCGGGGCGCCGGAGCGGGGGTCGTCTTCAATGCTCTCTCTGCCTCTCTTGAACTCACTTGACCACTTTTGCACAGTTGATAATGAAGGTGCGGAACCCTGGTAAACAGCCGCCATCGCTTCATGAATAGTTTTTTGACTTTTTCCTTGCTTAGTGAGAAATTTAATTACAGCGCGATGCTCAATTTTCACCATCATCGTCTCAGTTGCCATTATGATTCTGTTTAACTAGAGATAAAACGCGAATTAATAATCACATTTATATGAAATTTTACATGAATGCACTAAAATAATAGTATTACTTGATAAATAAGTCAATTTATATATACAACCACAGCTTCACCCCGATACCGAGAATATGTTGAACGCCCCTCGTAGCATTACTCCTCTTTAAACCTTCAACCGTAACACCCTTCTCGCTATGAATGCTCGTCAGTATACCCTCATCCCCAGTTTTGGTTGCACTCCGAAATATCATGATTCTTTCTCTAAGCCGCAGATACAACTCGCTTATGGAACGCCCTGCTGAGTTCATTAATTCCTTATCATTATAACTTGCAATCATATAAGACCAATGTAGACCTGCATATCTTTTTTTCCCTCTTTAACTTTCCTTCGTCCGCACCGTGTGGAAACATTTTAAAGCTAAAAAAGCCCTTGAGTGCACAGTTAAGGAATGATGATCAAGGAAGGCTTACCGTTGTTGCAAGCACTTTTCCAGAAGCTACGCTAGGACCTACGATAGACCAACCTTGTTTCTTGTTTATAGAACTTTGAGGCAGCTTTAAAAGTTTTCTGGTTACGCTTTGATGTTGGTGATTCAGCAGAGTGAAGTACTTTCAACTCTTGAAATAGAGTTCATGGAAACGTCCTTACTGTAAGACTGGATGAAGTGAAGGCAACATCACAAAGATTGCGAGAAACCATCCGCAAAAACATTAACCTTATAGGACGTACGGTAGAATATATAAATATGATTTTGCAAAATTATTTTACATAAAGATGAGAACAAAGTCTTTACCATTTAACAGCTTATCAAAAGCAGCATAAATAATTCACTGAAATAAAACCATTTGTACACGTGCTCGGTGGGTTGGAAACAGAAAACATTCTTTGAGCATACTCGTAGTTAATTCATTTTCCAAGAAACGAGGCAATTTATAACGTTTATCACATAAACATCTCTAAAGAAATTTATTCAGTTTAAGAATTGCTATTCAAAAAAATGAAACATTATCGAATATATTTACAATATCCATTAACTCATGTGTGCGAACCTTTCTCCTGAAAACAGCGGTGACTATCGACACTTACCTAAAACGAGATTACAATTATTTTACGAATCTGAATACAAGAATATGTACAATATATATTTACTCGTATCAGCACTGATAATAAAGGCCGTTAATGGTTAACATTGATGGACATATGAATAAATACAATACACAAGAACAAAAGTCGTGTAAACATACAACAAAATATGTACAATACATAAAAATATGTACGAGGATATGTACATATAGGAGGTAGTAAAAACAATAATATCTAGCTTTTGAAAACTTTGAAAATATGTATAATACTATATTGGTATAACGATGTACATACCAGAAAACGTCCAGTAATCATTAGCTAAAGTTTTTTTTTAAATTTTTACTGATTTATTAATCAAAATAACAATGGTGAGCAATTGATCGATCGCCCCAATCCAAATTGCTAGTTCTCCAAAGCATATTATTTGTAAGCTGGAACTGAGTCCGCAGTTACTTGCTGTCGGTTTGGCTGTGATTATTTACAATAAGGATTGCCACAAGGTTCTTTTGAGAAAATCTTCAAGGTTGTAAAAATTTATCAATAATTTTAGCTGGTCATCTTAATCAATCGATTCTTAGTTCCAAGATAATTTTGTCTTTCCAATACATGTGCCCAAAATTACCAATATGAAATGTCATAATGCTGACATTTCTTTCTGGCAAGTCTTATTTTCCTTAGTTATTATTAATAGATAATAAATGCCGCTTTATTAACTGCTGATTACTTAAACAACTTTGTATTTACAGAAGTGCAACATAGGTTAGAAAATATCATTTTTTTTAATGCTATAAAAGCCTATATTATAAAAAAAAAGGAGTATGGTCAACATTAAGCTTTTTTAAATCTTGGTTGCTGATTCGTGAAACAAAGATTGGTCAACGAAGGTTTTACCTTGAATAAGCTATTAAATGTCGTTGGCAATAAGAAATAACCTGATGCAAAGAATATTGATGGAAGAACAAGACTTTCTTAATTTACTAATTTTGTGATATTTGTTCCCTGTGAAGAAATTCAGAAAAAAAGGAATCACTTAACTTATTTTTTAAATGATGAGAATTTATAGGTGGAAGCAAAGCTTTGTGAAAATCCTTACACATTATCATAGCTTGCTGAATAAATCAAATAACAAAAAAGGTTCCACTAAAATAGAATATCATTAAAGTCACTTTATTTCACTTAATTTCGAATAAATGGATTTGTGGTTGTTAGCCTTTTTCATACATACTACGCACAGCAAACTTCCATTTTCCAAACTTAAATTAAAGCCGCATATATAATACATGCATATATATATACATATATACGGATATGTACGCATGGATGTTTGCATGAATATGTGAATGTTTTTATCATGTATAAGTGCCTAAAGGGGTTAGGCAAAAATAATTTTCCAACTTGAATATGACTTTTGCAACTAACTGTTTGTTTGATGCCCATTAACGTTTATTTTCTACATCCCTTTGCAGGATTTCAATTAGTCGGTGTTTTGCACCCGTTTCGATTGTAATTTCCCTTTTAGCTATCCACTCGACCAATATGTGCTTTTGCTGCTGTTTCAAATTACCCTTATTTAAATATCCGGAACGTAAAGCTAAACAAAACAACACGCAATAGAAAATGGGATACGAAAGTAAAAAACAAGGAATGACACTATAAGGTAAGGATCTCTTGTGGAATAAATAAGCACCGAGGTAAATGATGTCCTGGGAAAAACATTACATTGGCCATTTGTAGGGTGAAGCCAGCCACACACAAAAGTAATTTATTTTTCCCATCTTCGTCTTCAATGAAATTAGCCGGTTTAGGTGTAAATAATTTGTTTTCTGTGAACCTAACTTCTCCTGGCCCATTAATTTGCCTTATGAGAAATAATTCCATGCTAAGAAAAATACAGTACAATGAATACATAAAAAAGGAAGTTAGTCAAATAAAAATGAGATTTCTATGTTTGCATAACATGTGAATGTGTATCCGTTTTTATTAACATCACCTTTTGTTAAATTTGTCGCCAGGAGTTTATTGTTCTAGTGGTACAAATTTTTAGATCAGCTTATGTTTAAATCAGAGCCCACGGGATTGGAATTATAAGATTAGACCTAACAGAATCAATTATAACGTGTGTACATGTACGAGTATGTATGTTAATTATTTGCTTATGTTCATATTTCTTGAAACACATAACATGCAAGTAAACAAAATATTTATTTTCTGTAAAGAGAAAATTGTTACATTAACATTTGTCTAAAAAAAAAATAGTGTGCTTTACGATTGCCCATTGGCAATTTCTTGATATCTCTAGATGCAGTCCATCAGATTTATATTCGAGATAACTCAATAAGCAAGGAGTTTGTAGTATAAAAGTGTTGTGTCTAGGTGACGAAATTATGAGTTTTGATTCCTTTTCCATAATAATTCAGAAATCGCTAGTTCTTTCTTCACATATATTTAATATTAAATGTAAGCTTCGGTTAGGTAAGGCAAGGTCCTTGTGTTATCAGAGGATATCAGTGTCCTCAAACCTTAAAAGTAGAAGACGGTCACGAGGACCTGAAACCCTCTGAATTGATCATTGAAGAAACCAGCCAGAAAAGTTTTTCTTCTAGTGGAGAAACCGGGGCAGTTACATATCAGTTAAATTGGGATTCTATCTCTTCATCTGTACAGCTCCTACAAAATGGTTAAAAGCTGTCTTAGTCTATTAGTGTGCGTGTCTATTAAGTAGTGCTCAGCGGAGGTGTTTACCATGATGCTGACTGTTTCTCATAAATATAAGAGACTCTGATCCACTATGGTCAAATCTATCTGGTCAGATTGCAGGTTCTGTTTGAGTATGAATTCATATGAAGCAAGTGGCATTCCAAAGCTTCCCCGAATATCTCAATCCTAGCAAATGTGTATTTTGAACTATTTTTTCCATTTCATTGAAGGATAGGTGACAGTTTTTAACTTTTGTTGACATTGTCATAACTGTTATAACATAAATAATTTACTAGTACATCTCCTCTCATCCCAAGATGCCATCGGTGGGTTGTAGTCTCGAATTTTTCCTAATGGCATTTTGGCATGTGATATCATACATATTTGGCCTCCAATTCAATTCACTGTGCAAATTCGTTCTCAATTGAAGTTCTGTAAATGAAGACCAGCTGTTTTGGTACTTAGTGAAACACAGGTAGATCCCCGCCCACACTTCTCAGATCACTCTGAATTGAAGCTACCTGGCTACGAACTAGTGCCATTATTCTTCTCTTACTGCGGTCTCGCCATTTACGTGCTTACCAAACTCCACCACAATGTAGTCCCTATTCCAATCCGGAATTCAAATTCATGTGGTTAAAACTCCACCTCCGTAAGCAAATTATCCACTACTGCCTTATTTACAGAAGTCCCAAACTGAACAGCAATTCGACTTTTAACGAGTTTGATGCGTTGTCTGACCCCATACAAAGAATTGTATCCATGTATCCTCATGCTGAAATCGTTATTACGGTTTCAATATACACAATTCTGGGTGGCTTCAACATGGACAGACAACACACAAAGGACGGTGTGTTGAGGTCCTTAATGCGGAAAACAACTTAACGGAGCTTGTAAATAAGCAAACGCGAATATCAGACTTTGATAGTCATATCGCCAACACCCTGGACTTGTTTTTAACTTCAATACGAGAAAGCCAATTGGAGCGGTCTTAACAGATGGTTCAGGAACAGTAATTTTTCGTTATGTTTCCTCGATAACGACGTGGATGACGCTGTTGATATAACCACCGACACTATTCTCTTTGCAATGAAATCCTTTATCTTCATCAGATGAAGAGTATCAAACTAAAAGAAAAGGCATGGTACGACTCAAGCTGTAAAGAGGCAAGGTTAGACAAATACTGCAATGTCCCAAAGGTAGTAAAAGCTTTCCGTCGTTTGTCAAAAAACATCAGAAATTCTGTATCATCCTCCATCCCAACGCTCATTCACAATAACATCCCAGGTGTCAGCTCTTTAGACAAGGCCAATCTGCTTGCTGTACATTTTGCGGACAGTTCAACATTCCCAGATTGTGCTTTATCTCCGCCTTCATTTGAGTGCATCGAATCTTCAATGGGACGAATCTACTTTCGCACTCGTGTAGTAGCAAGAGTACTTAAAGATCTTAACATACATAAATCCGCTGGTCCAGATGATATATCTCCCCTTCTTCTAAAGAGGTGTTCTTCATCGCTGGCAAAACCACAGCTTAAGCTTTTTCATCAATCATACTCTTTAGGACTCTTCCCGAGCAGATGGAAAACAGCATTTGTCCAGCCCGTCCCTAAAAAAGGCGAATCATCTTCTCTCTCCTCCTAAAGACCCATTGCACTTACGTCCCTTATTTCCAAGGTCATGGAAACGCTGATTAATAATCAGCAACAGGTCCACTGGTGATTTGATGGCATGTCTCATCACTAAAGCTTACATCAATCTGGCAAAAGCAAGATAGTTGCACTTGATATTTCTAAGGCATTTGACAGAGTTTGGCATAAGGCTTTTTTGTCGAAAATGCGTGCATTTGGGATCGACAACTCTCTTCTCTAATGGATTAGGAATTACCTTTCGGAACGATCAATTCAAGTTGTCTTGGATGGTTTCAAGTCTAATATTCACAAAATAAATGCTAGTGTGCCCCAGGGCTCCGTTCTGTCTCCAACACTCTTTTTAATTTTCATCAACGATCACTTGTCTGTTACTTCTAATCCAATATATTCCTTTACTGACGACAGTACTCTCTGCTTTTCATATTCGTTCCCGGACTCACGTTCCTGCTTTTCGGCTGTAGAACGGGAACGTCAGCGTATGTTAAGCTCATTAAATTTCGATATTAATAGCATAACCAATATGGGAACTATCAACAGAGTTTAATTTAATGTTTCCAAAACACAATGCTGTCTGCTGTCGTTAAAGCGATATTCAAATAAAAAGTCATTGCCCACGAATGACACTTGCATCGTCGAAACCGAAAGATTTTCATTCTCGGGATGTATGTCAATGACAACTTACATTTAAATGACTACATATTCGCCAAAAATGCTGCGAAATGTCTAGGTTTCCTCAAACGATGTAAGAAATACATCAATACAATAATAAAATATATAAGGTATACATCCGCCCAAAATTGGTGTACAATGCACACATTGTGATAAAACTCATAGGTGATGCTAACATCACCCAGTCAATGGACACCCTCGAACACCGGCGAAATGTCGCGTGTCTCACTTTGTTTTATCGATATTACCACCATCAGTGCTTCATTCAGTAGCAGTAGCATTCTGCCTCTTCAAAACTTTAACTGTAACACCCGTCTTGCTATGAATGCTCATCGGTATACACTCAAGCCCACCACTCTGAAATATCGTGATTCGTTCCTAAGCCGAACAACTCGCTTGTGGAATGCCCTGCCGAGCTCTCTATTTCCTAGTCATTATAAGTAGTAGTCAAGTCAAATATGACAGCTATAGAGTGTACGTGCGTTTGTATATTGGCAACTGTGTTAATTATATAAAATAAATAAAATTTATATATAATATATATAATATATAAAATATATATAATATATAAAATATATATAATATATAAAATATACATATATAATAAATAAAAATATAATTTTCAGACATTTAAAGCCAACGTACATGGGTTCCAACGTAGTTGTAAAACAAATAGTGAAACTATTTAATATTGAGAGAGAGTATGAAAACGAATGTTTACCATATACAAATTGTATTAATGTGCGTCACCTAATTCAGTCCTTTCATTCATAGATTATAATAATTTTTTTTTAATATTTGTTAAGCATTGGAAAGGTGTTATTAACATCTTGACATACTCCTATATATATCTATAAGTAATATCTGCCTTCAGTTACCCCAACAGCTTTCATACATTGTTAAAAACCTCTTCCTTAATTATTTCCTAAGAACTTGAAAATCTTTTGTTAAGAAAATTATAATTTTCCTTAAAGACTTTTTATTATGTATGTTTAATAGACAAGAACCCAAGAGAGAACATTTCTCTAAACTTTATTAAAAGAAACTTAGAAACACTTTTAACACAATGAACGGAAATGCTTTCGTTGTAGAATGGATTAAAATCTTAAAATTAACTATCATCAAGGTCTCTAACGAGGCGAGTAAATACGAGCACAAAAGCTGCAAAAATTATCAGAAGATTTATAATCAAACTATGTCTCATGGTTCGTGTTTTCCAAAATTATTTAAGTATGAATACAAGGGTCGCAGCTGTCTGCTTCTTTATAAATCCTGCCGGGTGTCATCTTGATGTCTTGAAGGGGTGCTAATAGCATCTAACCTTAAAGCTTTATATGTAAATGCGTATATTTCGGAGAAGGATTTAAGAGAAAATGTTTTACACGAATTAAGTATTTTTACACTTCTTCGAAGTCTTCGTTTTGACAGCGTCGTCGTGAGGAATTAATTGCTTTGTGAAGTTGTCTTGTTGCTGCTGTTGCGGGTAATTAATTTTTTTCAATGCACCTCGGAAAATAATAAAGAAAAAATTCTTTGCGAAACATTTAGAAAATAATTCAATCGATTCAATTTTAAATTTAATATAATGGTTATTATTGTATTTAAAAAGTAAAACTTTATTTTACCGATGGAATTTCCAATTTGAAATGCTGATTAATTGCAAATCATTCATATATATATGTTATTTGCCAGGTATACTTATTACAACTACATATAAATATATCATAGTTATTCCTTTTAAAAGAAAGGACGCCCCAAGAATGTTATGATTTGTGCACTATCAAATAATAAATAAAATAATTTAATGGTTTTTTATTTCAACAATTTTTTTTATTCTTTTTAAAGTGATATTATTGACGATTTTTATATCTTCGAACACAGTTATAAAATTTGTAACATTTTTTTATATTATGTGGGTAGTAATAATTATTCTTGAAGAGCTTCAAATAATCAAAAACTTCAGAAATGTTTGTAAAAATCGGAAATTTATTATCAAAAATTTGTATAGATTACCGTTCCTTCTATTTCGATAGGTACTTTGATCAATGTGATCGAAGGATGTTCGAATCGTAGTTATTTACGTATAGCAGAAAAATATCCATCCATGCCATAATAAGCTGTCGCGGTGAACAAAAACTGCAAAGGAAATGTTCGAATATCAAATAGAGAAGAGTCTTGTGATCATTTCATGAATAAACATAAGGACAGTTTATCAATGGCATGGGGATACATTTCTCAGCTCGCTGTGGACCCCAGATCTGTAATGATATGATGAAAAATATTTAATACAATATCTTGGGCAACGTCGGTACGATGCAACTTCCAACGTTGCAATGTTGTCATATATTCATCCAAATTGTTGAGATCTTTGTTATGCAATCCATAAGTATCTGTGAGACAATGGTTTTCTCAATACAGTGATCGTATTCTGATTCGGAGGGTACTTGAGTGGTATTTGGCCAATGTGACATTCTCAAACAAACAGAAACAGCGACAAATTATCAAAAACTTGGAAGGAGATTGCTTATGAAATTTATCATGTTGGGATTAATTTATTTAAGCTTATACCTGGATAACTGTAGGCCCCAGGTAAAAACACTGTATGTTGAATTTGTACGTAATATTATTGCGCAAAGGGAAAAAAATGATAAGTACACTTTTCCGAGATAAATGCGATTTTATTAAATTTATTAAACAAAATAAAAAAAAATTGTGTCTGCACAAATTTGTAAATTTGTAACAAACTTTGTTAGAAATCTTTAATCTAACAACACAAATAAAAATCAACCGCCACTAATATCGTGCGCTTCAAATTTTCATCTCTCCTACGGAAGAAAGCAGTGATCACTAAGATGCGTGCAAATTATCATCAGATTTCGTACAAAGCTTTGTTTCACTTAACAATAACAATGACGGCAGTAATACGAGTACTATCAACAATAGCCGAAAAATATAAATCAACGATTGTTTGACTGTCTATAGAAGATCGCTATTAGAAGGAGCTAATGACTTCAAACGCAAAACTAATTATAAATACGTTTGGGTTAGGAATTCCTTAGTTCTTCTTAGAAATTAAGGTAAAGGAGCTTTTAAATCACTTCATTTGAGGATTTTTCTAAACTACTGAATTAATAATTTTCTGCTCGAATTATGAGCAAATATGTAAATAGTAGTATTTCTATACCTAGATCCTCACAATAACATATATAATGATAATTGTTATATCTCTTCACATTCATATAACATTGAATGCTTTGTTGTAGACCAGCCAAACGTTGAACATTATTCTGGCTTGTCTATTATTCATCAAAACATACGTAGTTTAAAATCTAATTTCGACACTTTTATCACTCATATTGCATCTTTGGATCATTTACCCGATATTATATTGCTTTCTGAAATTTGGATATATGAAAATATGTTTTCCAATTATTACATATTGTATATACCCAAATACGAATTTAAAGCAAACTGTAAGGAGTCGTATGTGGCTGGTGATTAGTGGTGATGTGGCAGTTTTCTACAGAAACGAGCTAATTTTCCATGATATTAAAAAAAATCAGTATAGATAGTTCCGATCTGATAAAATTTTCTTTCGAAATCAGTGGCATTAGTTCCTGTTTTGTTTGCGTATATAGGTTACATAAACTTACATAAACCATGGATTGTAGAAGGAGTGGTTCGTGGACACAGGATACCCGCCTACGCTCAGCTCTATACAAGAAGCAAAGGTAGGATCAGAACTTGCATATTAGCGAAACGTAGCCTTAATGTATTTTTACTTCCTAACCTCAGCGACCCCGACTTAACCATTGCCAGATTAGAGACTGCCAAAGGCTTTTACCGGCTGGCATCGGCTTACCTTGATTACGACCATGTGGACCCTCTCGCTGGTGATAACATAGAAAGGGGGTACTGGAAGCTACAAGGCAAAATACTGGTCACATCATCGGATGCGACACTAACGCACATCACACAGTATGGGGCAGTACCAATATCAAAGAGTAACTTTTTAACTATATTTTAAGTACAAACCTCTTTATTTGCAACATTGGCAATGAGACCACTTTTATAACTAGAAACCGACAGGAAGTGCTAGATATCACTCTTGTCTCCAACAGCATCACTCAAAGGCTTACGGCCTGGATGGTATCGCCTGAACATTCATTTTCAGACCACAAATACATCCAATTCAGCCTGAGTGATGCTACCCCCAGCCAACCAAGTTTCCGAAACTACCGGAAAGCTGATTGGCCAAAATACAGAGGAATAATGTCAGAAACGCTATCCTCTAAACTATCAAGTCCCTCGCATGACACCAATGAGCTTGAAAAACTTTTTTTCAAGCTTGTAGAAAACCTTTCAACGTAGCAAAGCTGCATAGCTTCAAACAATACAAGTCTGCTAGTGCAGAGGGTATAATACCTGCCGAGCTACAGAGATCCTCAGATATTATTCTGCTTGTGGCTAGAAAATATTATGAGGAGCTGTGTAGAGCTTATGCACATTCCACTGTCATGGAATGAATGTACTATTCATTCCCAAAGCCGGAAAATGCTCTCATGTTGTCTCAAAGTACCTCAGACCCATAGGTCTATCATATTTCCGTCGGAAAACTCCAGAACGACTGATTGATATCCATATAAGAGCGAAATTTGATCCAAGACTTCTGTCATTGGCTCAACATGCCTACTGTTAAGGAAAGTCGGTGGAAACGGCTCTGCACTCTTTGAGTAGCCACATCGAACGATCCCTACAATATAAAGAGTACACAATAGTTGCTTTCCTGGACATAGAGGGCGACTTTAACAACGTAAACACATCCGCAATCACGACTGCGCTGTCAACTCTGCAGGCAGACGAGTCACTGGGGGAGTTGATCAGTCTCATGCTAAAAAGCAGGATAATCAACTCCAAATTGGGTGAGAATTCTGCTAAAAAATGCGTCAGCAGAGGTACGCCACAAGGCAGTGTCCTCTCTCCCCTTCTCTGGAACTTAGTAATTAATGAACTACTGATATACCTGGAAGCGGGGGTAGCAGGGTGATTACCTATGCGGATGACGTTGATATAGCCGTCTCAGGTAAGTATTCCAATACCATTAAAGAACTCCGTCAAGTAAATCTCAATAGATTAACCCGCTGGGCTGATCGCTGTAGATTGGGAATAAACCCCCATAAAACTGATCTTGTCCTCCTTTCCAGGAAATACAAAATTCCAATTATAGACCCGCCTTCAATAAACGGTACCAGTTTAGTATTTTCCGATACAGCAAAATACCTGGGTCTCATTTTTGACAGGAAGCTAAATTGGAAACCTAACATTTAAGAAAGAGTCAATAAAACTACAATAGCTTTATTCTCTTGCAGAAAATAAATTGGGAATAAATGGGGCCTTCAACCTCGCATAGCCCACTGGCTATACATCTTGGTCATAAGACCGATACTTACTTACGGGGTGGTTGTGTGGTGGACGGCCTTAGAAACCTTAAACTAAGCAGAGTCCAAAGAACAGCATGTCTATGCATAAACGGAGCCTTGCGGTCTACCCCTCTGCGGCATTAGACATTCTGTTTCATTTGACACCCTTCGATATCTTCAGCAGCCAAGCAGCTGCGACTGCAGTTATTCGCCTTAAAGCGACTAAACAGTGGACAAATAATTCATTTGGCCACGCCAACATTCTTAACACCTTAGGAATCCTCACAGCGAACATCGATTACACCATACCTGAACTCTGGTTTGACAAAAACTTAAACTTCCATGTAAGCTTCCCCTCTAGATCATTCTGGGAGGAGGATGCTTTCATGGAGGACAAGTCAATCCATCTCTACACAGATGGATCTAAAACCGACAGCGGAGTTGGTGGCGGTGTTTTCTCAGATAAGCTTAATCTAAGCCTCTCTTTCCGCCTTCCAAATCACTGTAGCGTGTTGGCGTCGGAAATTTTGGCGATTAAAGAAGCTCTGTCCTAGCTAAAGAAAAACGTGATATCTGCAAAGATATCCGCATATTTTCGGATAGTCAGGCCGCCATCAAATCCCTGGACTCGGTCTCATTATATTCTAAAGCCGCCCTTGAATACCGATCATCTCGCATGGAGATGGCAGAGCAGTTCAACATTCCCCTTTGTTGGGTGCCAGACCACAGAGACATTCCAGGGAACTACAGAGCCCATGAACTCGCCAAAATTGAAACCACTCTACGTATTCTACCGGAATAGGGTAGTATAGGTATACCAATCGCTGCGTGCAAACTAACATTAAAGCTGGATGCCAATAAAAGAACAGACCTTAGGTGGACTGTTGGGCAAACACGTCTAGCAACCAAACAGATCTGGCCAAAGCTGGATCTGAATTGCTCTAAGTGTCTGATCCTTTTAAATAGGAAACTCAGCGCTATCATAGATGTCATTACTTGACACTGCCTCATAGGCAAGCACGCAAGAAGGCTTGGCGCTTTTACAAATGATTTCTGTAGAAGCTGCATGGACGAGGAAGAGGTGGAGACAATCATCCACCTACTCTGTACATGTTCAGCTATCTCCCAGAAAAGAAAGCTTCATCTAGGAGCTTTCTTCTACAACGATCTAAACGATCTAGAAAATATAGACGTTAACAGTCTCTTACGCTTTATCATAAGCTCAAACTGGTTCCATTAGTAAGAGGATCATAGATCGACATGGCTTACTCTTTATCATAAGCTCAAACTGTTTCCATTAGTAAGAGGATCATAGATCGATGTGGCATCACAATGGGCCAATAGGCCTGAGTGGGTTGGTATTTCCAACAACCACTCTTACCTACCTAGGTTACATACATGTATGGTGAGTGTCTTTTGGATGACTTTCGCGGACTTCTGATAGCTCTAACATAACAAAAAATACAATTTTGTTAGGTGATTCAACTTAAATATACTGACTGATTCTGTAGATGCTGATATCTTCTTATTAATTTTATCATCTTTTGGTTTTAAATCTTTATTAAATCAGACCACCCGACTAGACTTATGCTTGATCATATTTTTATAAAGCTTCATCTTAGAAATATTATCGGCTATAAACAAGAAGCCTACGATTTGTGTATAACGGATCACAAACTATCTTGCATCCAAATTGATCATTATGTTCTAATAAACAGACCTTTTGTAATCAAGAGCTCTTCCAAACTAAATTTTGTAGCTCTAAAAGATTAATTAAACTTTCAGTCCAATACAGATGACCAATCTATTGCTTTTGATATTTTTTTTTAAATAACAGTTTTATATATCTAATTGTAGTCGAAGTAAAAGCAAGCAACATAGTAAATCAAAGTGTTGACTGTTCCTTTATTGAATAAAATCAAACGGAAAAACCAAATATACGAGTAGTTGCGTGTTTAACAGCACAATAATAATAAAAAAGTCAAACAATCTTATAGAAAACTATGTGCAGAATTTAAAACTGAAATACCTCTTTCTAAAGATACTTACTTTAGCAATAAATTTAGCTAATTATATCGGCAACTCCAAAAACAATGGGAGTTGTTAATGAAATATTGATCAGATGTAAGGGTTTTCCTGATATCATTATAAGACATTATAACACAACTTTTTCAAATCCTCTTGAAATTGCTAATTTGTTTAATAATTTCTTTACGAAGATTTTTTACAAAATATCCCTGAATCCAGTAGCTCTGAATGTCAATATGATACGGCTTTAAGACAAGAGAATTAGTTTACGAATTCCATAAGCCATAAAATCTTTAAGGGGTTACATACGTTTCTCCGCTCAAAAACGGACCGTTTTTCAAGATTTTTTTTTAGCTACGATATTAAATTAATATAAAAAAAGTAAAATATACATTGTGACAATTGAAGAAAAACAATTATAAAGTATACATTTCGCCTATCACCTATAGGTTTCCGGAACCTATCTTCAAAAACGTGCTGAGCGGTACCAGGAATATCTCTGGTAGCTTTCATTTGAAATAAAAGAAAAAACCTGTTAAAGTAGATGAATAAAACTAGTCTCTATCATAGCCGTTTTCAAAAATTTTAATTTTTAACAAAATTGCAGCTTTTTGAACGTACGAGGTTATTTTTGACTAAAAAACGAGTCACATTTTTGTTTATAACAAATCTAAAAATTAAGATATCAAAAAAATCTTACGTATTGGACTAGAAAATGGTATTAAGAATATCCGTGCGAAATGGCATGCAAATCGGTCAAGTGGTTCAAGAGATATTTCGGGTACCGACTCGGAAAACACTGTTTTGAGAAAAACGCAAAGGAAATGCAAAATCTGCAGTGTGTCTTGCCTGCGTGGCTGAAAGCAAAACTGAAAATGACGGTCCGACGTCTAACGGTCATAACTTTCTTAATTATTAGAATTTTTGAAAAATTCTTGCGGCATTTGAATTGCAAAAGAATATAGAATTTTTTCATGCAAAAAAAATCGATTTTTTTGAGCGGAGAGACGCATGTAGCCCCTTAAAGAGTTTATGGCTTATGGAATTCGTAAACTAATTTTCTCTCTCAAAACATCTAACTCATCATCTTTTGTTAGTAATCTTTTAATAGTAGTGTCGAACTCAAATGGCCTTATACATTAACCTATGGAACTTAGACAATTTGTTAAAAATAACAAAGTAGACATAATGAAATTATCTGCAAAACATCTTTTAAAAAAAAGTTTTATTTATTAGAATCCCGGGATACAATATTTACCTTACCAATCACCCAAATGGAAAAGCACATGGTGGCTCTGCAATCATCATCAGCAAAAAGAATGTGGTGAACTTAAGAAACATGAAAAAGACTTTATTCAAGTTACCACAATATTAGTCGAGGATAGTAATGGGCCCCTAGTGATCTCAGCACTTTACTGCCCACAAAAAAAAAGAAGAAATGAGCAAATAACAATTTCAACAGTACTTCAAGACACCTGCGCAGGAGGTGACTTCAATTGCAAAAACACATTGACTGGGGATCACGACTAACGAATAAGCATTGAGAGAAGCATTGAAAATTAACAAAATCAACTTCTTAAGCACTGGACAACCAACGTTCTGGTCTATGGACAGGAAAAAGATACCTGATCATATAGACGTTTGTATTTTTAAAAACATAAAACCAGTTGATCTGACAGTGAAATCTTGCCTAGATCTATCATCTGACCACTCTCCGGTTAATCTGCTACAGAACTAACACTAAATCGACAAGATTGTGCAACAAATATATGAACCATTACTCCTTAAAAACGACAAATGAGCTTTATATAGTAGGCCATAGTAACGATGTAATCCTTGAAAAAACTGGCAGATCTACTCCTACTGTTAATACATCTGTCGCTATACATTTAATTACACCTCCGAATAATGTAGCTTTCCTCATTGTTTTCCTTTCGAAGATATTGCAGCGAATTCATGATGGTACGAAAGGAAAGAATTTGTTGTAATAGGGATGATTATCGTTGTAACCTCCAAGAAGAGCGGACGTGGCCTAGTTTTTTGGAAAGATCAAATAAAAAGTTGAATTGTTGTTTTAAATCGTTTTTTTATTTAGTCGATATTTTTCCCCTTGTGAAAACGCTCACAAGGCTAACATTTTGGTGCCGAAACCCGGGAATCTTTAGATTCAAAGAAAAGGAACAAAAATACAATTCGTCCACGGAAATGATAAAAATATTTTCGCATCTCAAAGGATTGTGTTGCTGAAATTGGTAAATTCACGAAAAAGTGCATATTCAAATATAATTTCTTGCAGTGCATCGTGAAATTCCAACTCTCGCTTCAAAGAGAAGGCTTTAGTGGACGGTGACCTTCAATCAACGAACTCCCACCAGCAGCCAAAAAATTGCCGCATGAGGAGTGACGTAATAAAGCAACTAAAGCTTTTACATAGCCACGTAAGCAGTCAGCCACCATCAGCTCAGCTCAGCACCATCCACCGATCATCACGAGAAGCTTTCAAATCATCGTGTGGACTGCATAACAGACAACCATCAACATTGTGGATAAGCAGTAAGCTTTATATGTACATAAGTTTTTATGCATGTTGATTAATTTCGTGTTGATAAGCATAAGTAGTGTTGGTGAGATTGAGTTCTGATACATTGAGGCAGGATAGTTGTTGCTATACGTATTGTTGCGAGGATTGGAGGATTTGAAACTTGTTGCACGAGTCTAGTTGGGATTTAGAATAATCTTAATTGGAGCTTATCGTTGTTGCTGAGGTTATTGTTGCTGATTCCTCTCTTTTAAAGGCTACGCTTTTTATTCTTACCCCAATTAAATTCGCTCTCAATCTCCGGTTGGATAATTAGTTTTCATTTGGAAATGGGAAACGACAAGGAATCTGCAGGTGGTAAAGCTGATGGCCAAGGAGGTCCATCAACCAAAGTTGACGTGCCAGGCCAAAGCAAAGTTGATTCGCAGGGCGATATAAAGAATTTGTCTGAACTTAAGGTTTTGCGATCGAATACAAAGGGAAGTCTAACTCGCGCAAAGAAGCTTATTTCAACGAAGGGTGATAAGTTGACGGCCACTGAATTGGAATGCAGATTAGGAATACTTGAGTCCTATTTTAAGCAGATAATGCAGGTGCAAATGTCGATCGAGAGGTTTAATGTGGTGAGTGAGCAGAGTGCAAATGATAGTTTTCGTGACGAGGTTGAGGAAATATATGTGAGCACAAAATCGGTCATATTGAGTTTACTGTCTGAGCATAAAGCTAATAGCACCAGCGGTGCAGACCAGTTGAATGCAACTCAGTATCCCCAACGTCAACCTTCTTATTCGAAGTTAGAAGCAGTTAGACTTCCTACCTTTTCTGGGAAATTTTCTGAATATCCTAACTTCATGGGATTGTTCCTTAATTTGGTCGATAAGGAAGATATAGATAACCTTCAAAAGTTGAATTATCTCCGTCGTTGTTTGTCAGGCGCAGCGTTGAGTGCTATCAAAGAGTTCGATATGATCGGCGCTAACTACAGAAAGGCATTAGACAGATTGAAACAACGCTTTGACAACAAAAATCTGATCTTTCAGGAGCACATAAATTCGTTGATGAGAATTCAGAAAGTTACAAAGGTCTCTGCTCTTTCGCTAAGGCATTTAGAGGATAGCTTTAATACGCATCTCACAGCTATGTTGTCGATAGGAACTCATGAGGATATTTGCAACGCGATTCTGATTTCGTTAGCTTTGGACCGTGTAGATGCAGATACGAAGGCGAAATGGCAGGATTCGATCGACTACAGTCAGCTACCAAGTTGGGAGGAGTTTACCAAAATCCTCGACCGTCGTTGCATTAATTTAGAAGCAAAGGAATCGCAATCGTCGGCTTCGGAACCTTTTTAAAAAAGCTATAAAGATGACAATCAACAACGTTTCCGAAATGAGAAGAAGTCGGAGAGAGTTCAGAGGTCCTTTAAAGGTGCTTCTTTGACAGTGCAATGCACCCAATGTGAGTACTGTCGATCGGAAAAACATACTATCGAGTCATGTACCGATTTTCAGAATTTGTCGGTAGCTAGGAGGTTCCATGAGGTGAAAAAGTTGGTTTTATGTATCAACTGTCTTGAAAAAGGGCATTCCGTTCGTCGATGTTCTAAAGGAAAATGTGCGATATGTTCTTTACCTCATCACCAATTGTTGCATAGATTCACCCTTGACAGCGCTGGTCAGCACGAGACAACCTAGGAGCCAGGACCAAGCAGTTCAGTTTTGGTTGGAAGGTGTGATAACCAGGTTGCGCTAGCAACTGCGGTTGTTTTGATAAAGGATCGTTATGGCGTCTATCAGCCAGTCCGCGCACTGCTCGATTCAGCGTCGCAGTTAAATTTCATTTCGGAACATATGGCCCAAAGATTGAAATTGTCCAAAATCAAAACAGACGTACAGATTAGCGGGATAGGAAGCGACGTTACAAATATTCGAAACATCACGAAGGCAATTTGCAAATCTAGGATTTCAGATTTCAAAACAGAGCTGGAACTTTTAATCATTAAAAACATAACCAATCCTCAGCCGAGTAAATCCTTCGAAACAAATTGTTTAAAGATTCCAGACAATATTGTTTTAGCTGACCCTAAGTTTAATGAAGCTTCAAAAATAGATTTGTTGATAGGCGCAGAGCATTTCTTTGAACTATTAGCGATAGGCCAGATTAAATTGGAAGACAAATTGATACTCCAGAAAACACTCTTTGGATGGGTTGTGTCTGGGAGACAGGAGCTAAACGCTTCGCAGAAAGCAGCTGTGTGTTTAGTTGGGCGGCACGAAGTACAGGATGACTTGCGCCTCCATGAGCTTGTAGAACGATTCTGGGAGATAGAAAATGTCAATGTGGAAAACAAGTTTCTTACGTCAGAAGAGGAAAAATGTGAAAATAATTTTATAAAGACAGTTAAGAAAGACGAACACGGTCGATTTATCGTTCGATTCCCTTTTAAAACAGATCCTTCTAAGTTGGGCGAATCCTACGAAATGGCGAAAAGGAGGTTTCTGGCATTAGAAAGACAACTCGATAAGAATCCATCGATAAAAAGGCAATATATAGATTTCATGGAGGAGTATGAGACTCTAGGGCATATGAAGGAAGTAAGGTCGAAGAGTTCTAAGCATATGAAATATTTTTGTCCCCATCAGTTTGTATTGCGACCAGATTCCACCACTACGAAACTGAGAGTAGTTTTCGATTGCAGTGCTCGAACTTCGTCGGGCGTATCTTTAAATGACATCTTGTTGAAAGGACCCACCATACAAGATGAACTCTACTCTATAATACTCCGATTTTGATGTTATAGGTATGCTCTGACTGCAGACATATCGAAAATGTACCGCCAAATCCTCGTTGATGTAGAAGACCGGAAGTTTCAATGTGTGCTCTGGAGATCCAATGCAACTGATGACTTAAAGGTATACCAGTTATGTACGGTGACCTATGGTACTACCTCTGCACCGTATCAGGCTACTCGTTGTTTGAAAGTGTTGGCTGAGGAAGGATCGTCGACATTTTCGTTGGGCTCAACTGTTCTTAAAGAGGATTTCTATATGGATGACCTCATTAGTGGAGCAGACTCTTTAGCCTAACTTCATGCCATCTACAAGGAAGTTAGGGAGTTGGTAGGTAGTGCAGGGTTCGAACTTAGAAAATGGTGGACAAATGAAGAAACATTGTTGAAAGATATACCAGAGACAGATCGCGAAAGGCCGCTTCGTATTAATGACTCTGACATTATAAAGACTCTTGGGATAAAATGGAACACCTCAACAGACGAATTACAGTATGTTGTACCTGATTTGAAAGCGTTAACAAGGATAACAAAGCGTATCATTCTTGCTGAGCTGTCTACACTGTTTGACCCCCTTGGTCTTATAAATCCTGTTGTTGTGAAGGGAAAAATTATCTTGCAAGACCTCTGGGTAAGCAAAGTTACGTGGGATGAGTCTGTACAGTCAAGGGCACACAGTGAATGGGAAGTTTACCGTAACCGATTAAAGGAGCTTGAATCGATAAAAGTTCCCAGATTTGTCTTAGTGTCGAGACCAAAGAGTTTACAGCTTCATGGGTTCTCGGATGCCTCTTTGCGTGCGTACGGATGTTGCGTTTATATTCGAGTAGTGGATGAAAATGATTGCGTGTGCTGCAATTTAGTCACTGCAAAATCGAAGGTAGCTAGAATTAAAACACAAAGCTTACCACGATTGGAACTTTGTGCAGCGGAGATGTTGTCGTCCCTACTTGTTAGGATTCTTCCAAATTTTGTGCATGCGGCTGATGAAATCTTTTGTCGGACAGATTCTGAGATTGTACTTTGTTGGTTATCTTCTCACCCATCGACGTGGGAAGTATTTATAGCAAATAGAGTCTCTAAAATTCAAAACAATGTCCCCCAAGCCCATTGGAGTCATGTGGCCACAAGACACAACCCAGCGGATATTATATCTCGTGGAGCATTTGCTGAGGAACTAGTTGATGGCAGGTGGTTCGTAGGTCCGTCTTTCATTTATTCGTCGGAAGAGTGTTGGCCCAAGAAAAAAGATTTTTCGTTGATTAACAAGGAGGTACCCGGAAAGCGTAAAAGTGGAGTAGTACTTGTTTCTAGGAGTGTGTCCCCAAATTTCGCGGAAAACTATACACGGTTTGGCAGCTTGCAGAAAACATGTCGCATTTTTGCTATAGTTTTGCGATTCATAAAAAATTTGAGAAAATCCAAATGGAATGGAGAGATCTGTTTCGAAGAAAATCGAGAATTTGATTTACGTGGTAGAACAATTACCAAATTAAATTGGACTTATACTGCAAAAGAATTGAACGAAGCCCAAATAAGGATTATTTGGCACATCCAGCAGGGGAGCTTTTCAGAAGAAATTTGTCAGTTGGAGAAGGGAAACATGATCAGCCCTTCGAGCTATGTCAAAAACTTAAATCCCTTCCTTGACAAAGGCTCTTTAAAACTCCTCCGATTTGGTGGGCGTCTGCAGAATGCAGACATTCCCTACATTGCAAAATGTCCTATCCTTCTTCCTAAATGCCATCCTTTTGTAAAAAAATCTTTTTGTTTATTTACATAGGAAAAACTACCATGCCGGTCCACAAGCACTAGTGGGCATCGTGAGACAACGCCTTTGGGTTATGGACGCGCGTAGGCTTGCAAAGAAAACTGTAGATAGCTGCTTGCATTGCTTCAAGTACAAGCCGAAGTTGATGAGCCAAATCATGGGTGAACTACCTGCAGGCAGAGTGCAACCAGCGAGGCCGTTTCAAAAAACTGGTGTTGACTTCTGCGGCCCATTTAAAACCACGTTGAACCGTCGAGGCCAAAGGAACTACAAGTCATATGTAGCAGTCTTCGTGTGTTTTGTCGTAAAGGCTGTCCATCTTGAAGTTGTATCGGACTTATCGAGTGAAGGGTTTCTTGCTGCGCTCAAGAGGTTTATTGCACGGCGAGGTGTGTGCCAGGATCTTTATTGTGATAATGGGACGAACTTTGTTGGAGCGCGAAATGAGCTGAAGGTTCTTAAGAACCAGTTTCTTGCGCATCAAACCCAAAAGAAAATTGCTGAATGGTGTGCAGCCGAAAGTATCGAGTTTCATCACATCCCACCAAGAGCGCCCCATTTTGGTGGCCTATGGGAGGCTGCAGTCAAGAGTGCAAAAAATCATCTTTTTCTTACTGTGAGCGATGCATGCTTGACATTCGAAGAACTGTCCACTGTTGTGGCAGAGGTTGAAGCCGTGCTAAACTCCAGGCCGATATGTGCCATGTCCAGTGATCCAAATGATGAGTCTGTTCTTACACCAGGGCATTTCGTAATAGGGAGCCCCCTTAATGCGATAGCAGAACCTCTCATCACGGATTATAAGACGTCTTCGTTGAGCAGATGGCGGAGGTTGCCACTTCTCAAGCAGCATTTTTGGAACCGATGGTCGAAGGAGTATCTACTGGGGCTGCAGAAGCGACATAAATGGCAAACGTCGTCAGCAAATATTTCGGTCGGTACGCTTGTCTTAGTATGGGATGACAAGACTCCACCTCAGCAGTGGTTGTTGGGTCGAATATGCAACCTTATTCGATCATCTGATGGCAAGGTTCGAGTTGTTGATGTGAGTACAAAAAATGGAATCCAACGCAGAGCAATTCATCGATTAGCACCCTTACCCATGGACAGTTGAAAATACCGCTAATACTTCAAGGCGGGCAGAATGTTAATACATCTGTCGCTATACATTTAATTACACCTCCGAATAATGTAGCTTTCCTCATTGTTTTCCTTTCGAAGATATTGCAGCGAATTCATGATGGTACGAAAGGAAAGAATTTGTTGTAATAGGGATGATTATCGTTGTAACCTCCAAGAAGAGCGGACGTGGCCTAGTTTTTTGGAAAGATCAAATAAAAAGTTGAATTGTTGTTTTAAATCGTTTTTTTATTTAGTCGATATTTTTCCCCTTGTGAAAACGCTCACAAGTTTAACACCTACTATAACGCCAATTAAAGAAAACACAGATACAAAATAGTCGATGCTATCTGTGTCGGCCTAAAGGAAAGTAACACGGTCTTCGTCCAAGAGTTCTCTGAAAATCTGCTGTTCTTCTGTGATGAGTGCGGAAGACTTTGGTCATAGCATTGAAAAACAGATTGCGCGTTTAATTGAACTAGAAAGTGCAAGATCCAGAAATGAAGAAACATACAATCGCCACCTTGCCGCCGATGGATTCAAACAAGAAAACATGTAATTCCATCAACTCTCACCAGGAAGACATAGGTATTCATCTCCAGTCATCCACATTTAATCTCCATCTCGAACCTGGAACAAAGAATCATAAACTCTCAAAGCATTACGAGTCCATGTTTGACGTTATATTCGATAAAATCAATGAGATTAATAATGAAATCACAACAAATAGAACAATGTTGAATATTGCAACTTACAGGCTAGGTATGAATGGTTATTTGTTAACTCATCCAACACCAACCTCAACCTCGGAAAGATGCGGTTCTCCAAATGGACGGATCAACCAACCAATAAAAACATAGAAAAAAAACCTTGATAAATTTTTTCGTTCCTAACTTGCCCTCTTTGCCCGCAACTCATCTACACTCCCCTACTCCTCCATGCAACAAACTACCTCTTACATTTTACTACCAAAACGTAAGAGGCTTGTGCTCTAAAACTCGTGATGTCTTGTCTAAATCACACGGTGTCTCTTTCGACGTCTAGGCTCTTACGGAAACCAATCTGATCCCCGACATAAAGACACAGGAGCTATTCTCATCTTCTTATAATGTTTTCCGAAATGACTACCTGCTTATGCTTAATGATCCTGCCCTCCCTAAAGTTGATTCTATATGTAGAGGTGTCCTACTTCTTCTCTCATCGCTATCTCTTCTTCTGTTAAACTTGACTTTATTTGAACTGAAATAACACTTCCCAATAGGTCTTTGTACGTTCTATGTTACTATATTCTCCCAACTCAACCTATCGAATCCTACATCCTTGCTATTAAAGAAATAGACCAACTAATTAACCTAAGTGATCGACGATATAATTATCTTTGGTGACTTTAATCTGCCCCTGCTGAGGTGGGTTCCATCGGATGATCACTTATTTTTTACCGCGTCAAACGCTAGTTCATCCAAAGAATGTCTATTCGTTGATAGTATAACTGAATCAACCCTATGCCAAGTAAGTGACGCCCCTAACTCCATCGATAGGTAACTCGACCTTATTTTCACTAGCGATCCAATTAACTCCACAGTAACGTTCTGTCCCTTTACTCTATCAACTATCGACAACTTTCACCCCCTCTACTTCCCTCATTTTTCCATAACTCTTTCCATAACCCTCTTAGCAAATCTTGTTTGATTTTACCAACCAATCATTATCTGTGTCACCAATATGGTGTCTCAATTTTTTACAATGAAATATTTAATTCCATTTCTCTTTACGTCCCCTTTTCCCGGCATAAAACGTCAACGATTTCCCCTCCATGGTACAACAGAGGACTTCGCTCTTTACGAAACAAAAGAAGCAAATTATGGACAGTTTTTCTTCGCACCAATTCTTATTATGACTACTCCAACTATCTTGGAACATACCGTCAATTCGACCAACTTTATAACTGCCTCTATCAACCTTATCAAGGATCCTAAGACTTTTTATCAATTAATCAACCACAAAAGAAAATTAGACGGCTATCCCCCCCTATCACGTTCGATAATATATCATCGACCGACCCACATAATATTGCCAACTATTTTGCAAACTTTTTTAAACAATCATTTGCAGACAACTCCTTCGTACCCGACAACATATATTTCAAGTACCTTTTCAATTTCTCCATTGGCCCATTTCTCTCTCAATCTTTTGATCACACCCTTACAAAAGGGTTACAAAATCTGAACAATGAATTCTTACCCGGCCCAGAATTATTTCTCAAAAAGTGTGGCTCCAGTCTTTCGCATCCACTTTACTCCCTATTTCATCTGCCCCTCACACATGGGGAATTCCCCCAAGTTTGGAAGACCTCTCTCATTACCCGGTTCACAAAAAGGGAACTAAGCTTTCTCACATACCTAAAATGTTCGAAAGTTTTTTATATGAAGTCTTAAGCTTTCAGTGCAAGTCGCTTATATCACCCAGCCAGCATGGATTTCTGAAAGGTAGATCAACTACTACAAACTTAGTTGAATTCGCATCCTTTGCGCCTTCAGCCCTATCGCTAAGGCCTTCGATAAAATATCACATCAATTGATCCTTTTAAAATTGTCTTCCT
>CASBSA010000164.1:0-35529 GCA_949129095.1 Volucella bombylans
GTCCAGCGAGTACAGAGAGGTTGCAGAAGAACTTGATTAAATGAGAGCACCATCCTTCAATTTTTGGCAGATAACTGCCTTATATCTTGACAGCAGGTACCTTTCTTTCACCAGGTTGATGTAGTTGTCGGTACGACAAGCCGTCAAACCAGCAGCGGACCTGTTGCTACGAAGACATGGTCTCGGCTATTGAGGAGATTTCATTAACAATAATAGTAGAAGAAAAAAGAAGATTCGCGTCTTTCAGGGACGATTGCTTTTTTCCATCTGCTCAGAAAGAGTCCTAATGAGTTTCGTTCATAAAAAAGCCTACGCAGTTATTTTGCCAGCGTAGAAGATCAAGTCTATGGAAAACGGGAGATCTACAATTTGAACCAGCAGATTTATATACATTGAGATCACTCTTGCTACTACAGCAGCGCGAAAGTGGATTCGTCCCATAAATGATTTGATGCGAGGTTTCTGGTTTGTTGTGGTGAACGTGAGATTTCAAAAAGCTTCAAGGAAGTAGTCCGGTGAAGTCAAATTTGGCGATCTTGCCAAATCAAATGTCCAGTAAATTGGTAATTCAAAATCTCCATCGTTACCCGAGCTGTGTGAGCAGTTGCTCCGTCCTGCTGGAACCAACAATGCTCGGGACCCAATTCAGCAACTTGAGGAAAAAAAAACTTGTTTAACATCTATCTGTAGCGCTCACCAGTTACTGTTACTGTGGTTCCGTCAGCGCCCTCAAAAAAATAAAGGCCAATCACTTTTTCACTGCAAATGATGCACCAAAGTGTCACTTTGAGATGATGCAATGGCTTTACTTGCATTTCGTGGGGGATTTTTCCGTACCCCGGAAGCCCAAACTTTGTTTATTCACATGGATCAGGACGCTATTTACAAAAATTATTTCACATTCACATTATGACATCACTTTTGCCTCACCTAGTACTACCTTCGCTGACGACGTAATCATAGAGAAATAACAGGGAGGCCTTTCCTAATTAAAGTCAACAACATCAAGTAGGGTTACGGATATATTAAGAAGCCGAAGTGGTTAAGGCACAAGTGAACGTCTGACCCCGGAACCTCTCACAAGTACATATTTCCTTATTGTTTAGTAGTACTAACATGACTTGGGCAATGGTTAGCAAAATCTTATGGTAAAAACAGACTCTCAATTTTCTGCCCTGACCTTCAATCTCAACGGATTACACTTAGTCCAATATTGACGTGAATAATAGTCAATTTATGGAATGGAGTGCAGGATCGTATCTAACCATCTCATTCCGAAATGTACCGTTTTCCAAGCCCAGGTCCCAGTTATTTGTAAGGTCACTGATTTTCTCAGTTTAATTTGAATACCCTCTTCGGATATTGATGTTGGGTTCCGAGAAACTCAGACATCCCGGAGAACTGCGCTTTTAATGAGCTGGCTAGACTCGCATCCCTTAGAACAAATAGTAAGCAGCTTGACAAGCCACAAATGTCTTATGTCAAAAAAATGACACAACTGCAACCGCTCTATAGGGCTAGGCTGATTCGTTGAGACAACTCTGAAACTAATATATTCCATTCTCGACCTTAAGCGATCGAAATATCCGCAGCGATTGAATATTCCTCACAGTGATATTGCTGGAGCTTGCAGAATCTGTGGAACACATGCATTAGTAAGCATTCGAAGATCCAATTGTTCTCTGCTCTATCAAAATCACTGATATTGACAAATTTATCAAGTAGTCGGGGGATAAGCCAGGACATCGCCTTCTCACGCTCATTTAGTGGTGTCTCAATAGGTTACAACTACTCTATTGATGGGAAACACACTAACCGAACCTAGCTTAACCTTGTCAGATCATACCTTGAGACTATATGCTCCATAGCGCTGGCAGACTCTTTGATTGGTGGTCTAGAAATAGTCAGCCGAAAGGTTTTCTGTTCACAAGAAGGAGGAAGCCCTCATCTGGTCCTAGAAGCCGTCATTCATTTCTGAAACGAAGCTAAGCGTTTTACTCGTATATAGCACATTTCTTTGGATTAAATATGTCGCATCGTAAACTGCAGGACAAGGCCTTGTCAAGACATGGCTTTCGGAACACAAATTCTATCCTATGTGTGTGCTTGCCTACTTAGGAAAATACGTCAACTCAAAAACAAGGTCCGTATCGATTAGTTGAAAGCTGTTTGCGGCATCTGTGGCTCTGATCTAGATGCACTGATGAATATACTTTCCATTAAAAGTAACAACATGTATTCTACTCTTAAGGTCATCTTCTGTTTAGCGGAAAGTGGTATAACTTGAACTGGAGTTATTCGAACCCGATCAAATGGCCATACCATCTAAGCCGATAACATCAACAACCGCTGTTGATACGAGGATACGTAGTCGAATCTCTAAAATCAATCGAAGTTCTCCTCGTTAGACAAATTTCCGTGGAAACATATCCATGCCAATGGACCTTTTCGTAAGTGGATGAAATATCGGTGTCTATACCTGTGTATAAGCAAACTACGCTTAAAGTATTGCATTTCTAAACGTACAATAGTTTCAATGCTGGAATCGCTTAGTCTTGTCTTGGTCCTGGATCATATTGGGATCAGAGGGGAACTTCTTAGGGTGGGTGTTTTGTGAGCGGGACTATATGTGCCATGACCGTCCTGATGGTGAGAGTCAATGCTTGGTTATAAAGGTGTTGTAACTTTATCACTGAAAACTGGTCACACTATATGAAACGAGCACTGAATCCATTCATGTGGTTGTGAAGCAACAAAATTAAATCGCGAAACGTAAGTGTCACATGCCATCGGAACCCTTGGTGGATTATTGACTGGTGCGCTCTACACCATGAACGGCGGATAAACGGAAATGGTTCCGGAATGGCAGTAGGCGAACAATCCCAGGAAGACGACTATTCCCGATATGACTGACTGAAATGGGAAGAGCACAATGGCGAAATTGGAGCGTGCCGATTTAACGATTTTATTCATTGTTTATTACCCCACATATACTCGTACACCCACATCGAGCGAATGAAAATTCGAGACAATGGAAGCAGAGATAAATTTAATTGAAGGACATTCAGACCGAAAGCAATTTTTGGAAATTTCCATTCAGAGTTGGTTTCTAATTGGTTGGGGCGACAGTGACTTTGTTCCTACATCCTGTTTGGCATGTTGGAGAAGCACAGAGAAGTTGCGAATGATTTAAGGGTGAGTAGATTTCTATCACGGTTAAATAATTATAAGGATTACGATTGCTATTTAAACAGAGATTACGATTGCGTTAATTGTTTTTGCAAGTGTAAAACCAATTCCGAGGCATATTCTGTGACTGTTAAACAATTTAAATTGCCTGGTTTCGGAGGTTGCTGTGGCTTTTGGGATGTTGCAGGATTAAGTTTATGTTGGAGGACGCCTATCAGGAAGTAAAGCCGGCTTTTGATTATACCTCCCATAGGTTTCCACTTACGAAAAAAGAATTAAAACTTGAGTTTCCAAGCTTTAGGCAGTCGAGGGCAGTACAAAATGCAGGCTTGTTATGTATATATTCGATAACTCAGTCTTCCATAATATATATATACATATATACGTTACTAAAAGACCTCCTGACGGGCGAAACAGCCTACTCTGGAAGTAGTACTGAAATGCAATTACAGTGATATGGATACGCAACAAACAATCAGCCTACCTCATCGGAGGAAAGCAAAACCATTCAACAACAATGACCCATGAATGTAATGATCTAACATCTGACACGATGGTTGCTTTTTTATTTATTCAGCAGCAGATGGCTCAGCTACAACGTCAGATACAAAGAGCAAGCTACTCGCACTTCCAGCCGTAATGGGAACGAATAAGTCACAAGGAACGCTAAAGATCCTTGCACAGAATTTTAAATCATTGATATAGATCGAATGTAGAGCCAAATGTTTTTAGTTGCTCTAACACCAAGCTTTTGAATTTGTGTCTAGTCGGTGATACTAAACTAAGCAAGAATACAAGCTGAGGTACAAAAGATATAAAAATTAAAAGGAAACTGACCCAACTCTATACAGAGAAGTGTGGTCTTTTAGAACAGTCATGACGTGATTAAGTTCTGGAAGCATGCAACGTGTATGTGCTTTGACGAACGTTGGACATACTCTCCCAGAACATCGGCAATAGCACTCGCCTCGAACTTGCTCTACACAACGTCCTAACAGGAATCTTTTAAAACACATTCAGCAGCTCAATTATTGACGCACTGCATCAGCATGAAGAATACTGCTGTCGGCAGTAATAACATTGTACAGATCCGTTAGGTGCAGACCTAACTCAGAGGTCATGTTCAGTTTCATCCAAAGCCTCAAAATTTCAATAACCGAAAACTACAGAGCTTCTGTGAGTTCATATTAGACCAACTTAGTTCGGGCTGTGACCAACATAGTAAATAAAATATTTCGGAGGAGGGTATCAAAACGACCTTCGGTGTCTTAAGACCGCCCGTCTCCCGAACGATGACAATGAATAAATTCAGCTTACAACAAGTACAGATAGATCCAAGAGAAGAAGTAGATGCTAACCACTTCTTTGTGATCGACGATTCACATAAGAAAGTTGTGGACATAGGAGTGTCTTTCCACAAAGTGTATAAGGCGAACCATGGCCAAAACAGAATACCGACCTTCGCAATCCATATCATTGGACTAGCAGTCCGAGAACTCTGCTTTCACTGATTTCAACGGAAATAATACGACAAATAACGTAGTGGCCGACGGGAGTGAGAGCAAACCTTGTTCATTTCGAAAAAAGAGCTTCCGGCGGTTTTCGAATTACTGAAATGTAAGGAACCAAAGGGGACAAATGGAATCATGGTTCGACATCTCATGATAGAAGCGGTGGAAACTTACACCACCCTGTGTAATAATAAAAATCTATTAAGACACATCCAATTTGGTGAATCTTAAATATGTATGTAGAGGTGGGGGTTCACCATGAACACAAAAAGTATTAGAATATGCCTTTTTGTTACCACGACTCGTGTGACCTGGTTGATTATAAGAGACACTCGGTGCCTAAATCCAGTTTGTGGAGTTAAGAAAAGATTAGATCTCGTATTCCTTTACCCGAAATGTCGTTAAGGTCGTCAAAGAATGGTTGGTTTAGTTAATTCTGGCGCTATTTGGGCAGTAGGTCTTTTGATCTACTCACATTGTAGGTCGGTCATATTCTCGTTGATATGGCGCAGTTAGTTAACCCATTTCATTCGAGGTTGGCCTTCTGCAGGCAGTATAAGTGAATTTGTCCTTTAACCGCTCATAGAGGGATGCGGACCCTGGCCAGTTCACCTGCACGCTTCAATGGATGAATATCGGCAAAGTATTTAAAATTATGATAAATAGAGTCCTGACTAAGTGGGTTGAGTAGCTCCAGATAATCAATTCAGTATCTCAGGCCTAATTTGTATCTGATATCTGCCTATTCTATTTATTTGAAATTAAGAAAGTTCTGAGACAAGGTCGGATCAAATAATCCAACATTAATATTCTCTTGTCCGTTGTTTCCTTGGAGAAGAATATTAGCGGGAAGAATTAGTGGCTTCTTGATCTCTGTTTTTCTGCTTTTGTGCTTGTTGTAGGCGACAACCAATAGGTCTGCAGAAAAGCAGGGACAGGAGTCTCTGTGGAAGTGATGGACATAGTGTCTAATTTTTAACGTAAACCACCTGTCGTGTAGACTTATGTTTACGGGATGCCCATTTATCCATGGGTACAAGGAACTGTGTTACAAGCACAAGTTCCACCCTTGCTATGAGTCGAGGCCGACCTAAAACCTCTTACTGCTCTTAGGGTCGCAGTACTTATTGCAACTCTACATTGGGTCAACCAAAGGAAGACCCTTGCCGCGACTTTGGGTTTAAACTACAGCCACCATGACGCTCCCACAAGGGGGCCAACCTCTTCAAGTCAGGCCCGGACCGAGATCTGTGGTCCGGTGGTCCAGCGGCCAACAAGACCTATGACCGGCTGACTTGTGACTGATCGAATCGTAGCAACCTTCGGTAGCGTTATCTGAAGATGTTTACGATAAGACCAGTACTTTGCTCTGCCCCCGTTCATTATTAGACAACGTCATTAATAGAAGAAGCCTTGATAATTGGGCGGGGGCCCGGAAGTGACGGACAGTCACATTAGTCCAAGCGCTGTACGTCTAGATCCAGATGGACAGTCCGAAACCCTCTGCATATAATAAATCCCTAAAGCCCCAGAGCCAGGTGGACGGCCACCGTGCGTCGCTCTATTCGGTGACGGATGGTTACCCATCAGAAAAGAAAAAGAGAATAAAATTGTAACAACAACAAAAAAATTGTTGTAAAGAGACCCGTATTTGCGCTCCCCTCATTCAATTAATTCTTGACAAAAGGATTCGCCGGGATGTGCTCGTCTCATGAGTAGTTCCTTGTTATGCCCTCCCTGTACTCCATCCGATCACTATCAGAAACGAATAATAATGATGCGAATTATGACCTATTGTTGGCAAATCATCTCGTTCCCTTCTTTATCTTTTGGGATTGAGACTGAATGCAACCCGTCGTAAAGGAAAATATAGGGTTTTCCAATAATGACAAGACAACTTTTTTTTTAAATGAAACGCAAACTATTTGAGATATTTCAAAAACTTTATTATCGGCTTGAAGTACAATCAAAACATTTATGAATGCAACTCGACTTCGTTCATATGGCCACCGCGGGCACGTTTGCAGCGGTCGATTCGTTGGACCCAATTTTCAACGACTCGGCCACACATTTCGGCCGAAAAGGCCGCTATTTCGCGTTCAATGTTGGCTCTGAGCTCTTCCAACGTCGTCGGCGTGTTGGCATAAGCCAATGACTTAACGTAGCCCCACAGAAAATACTCAAGCGGCGTTAAATCGCACGAACGAGGTGACCCATCGACTGGCCCATGTCTTGAGATAACACGCTGACCATACTTACTCTTCAATAAATAGATTGTAGCGTGTGCTGTGTGGCTTGTGGCATCATCCTGTTGAAACCACATGTCGTCCAAGTCCATATCTTCCAATTCGGGCCAAAAATAATCGGTGATCATGGCGCGATAACGCTGACCATTCACAGTAACGTGACGATCGTTATCGTCGACGAAAAAATATGGCCCAATAACGCCGCCGGTGTGCAAACCGCACCAAACAGTTATTTTTTGTGGATAAAGTGGTGATTCATGAAGCAGATGTGGATTTTCACCCGACCAATAACGCATATTTTGCTTATTGATGAACCCATTGAGCCAAAAATGAGCTTCGTCACTGAAGATGATTTTGCGATCTTCTCCAGAACCCAATCGGAGAACGTACGTCGCTTCAAATGGTCCATCGGCTTCAATTCTTGCGTCAGCTTGACCTTGTATGGGTGTAAACCAAGATCCTTACGCAAAATACGCCATAATGTGGTCCGAGCGATGCCCAATTCTCGAGAACGCCGTGAAATTGACTGATTTGGATCGATTGATACGGACGTCTGAACGGCAGCGATATTTCCGACACTTCGCCCAACCCGTTGTCTCACTGACACGGCAACATCACACAACAAATATGTAGACTCAAATTTTTGCACTAAACTTGTTATTGCCTGTCTACTAGGGCGAGAATTACGACCGAAAATTGGTGTTAACGCTCTTAGAGTTGCAGTCACCGACTCCGAATTTCGGAAGAATATTTTTACAATTTGCAGACTTTGCTCGTTCGCATACTTTACCAAGGTGAAAATGTTGAGTTTACTGAATAAATTGACAGCGATGGTTTGATGATTAGTGAAAGAGTGCGTTCACAAATTAAATTAAAAGTTGTCAAGTCGCTATTGGAAAGCCCTTTATTAGCTCGGGCCAAAGGGAAACCCCAATCATAGAGGAAATATCACCCGATTTGGGAAATAAGAAAGAAACACGAGCGTGTGTGTGAGAGAGTGGAAGCAACGATGGTCCGAGGCATGGTGGCGCACTTCACCAAATTTGCGGAGCGTTGAACAAAAAGACCAATATTGGACTTCTGTATCCGTGTGAACAAATGTATGGTTGAGGGTGTGTGTGATAGGGTTAATCACTCCTTTGTTAACCATCAGAAAGTTAAGACAACAAAAAAGAAGATTAACAACACAAAGAAAAGTCTATAAAGGAGAAAACAGAAAAAGTTGCTGGAAGCCAAGACACGAGGAGGAAATAAGGACGGAATCACGACTAACAAGGCAGGAAGTAGAAGCCGTTCCACGAAATAGCAAAAGATAAGTAACATTAGTTATTAGAAATTATCGGCTCCCTAATTAGTGGTCCAATCTACCTAATGGAACCGTCAGTACCGCCGTTTAAAGTCAAGTTTTGTTGTTTCCAATTCCGCCAATCCTCCGCAAAGTAGCAAACAAAAATATAAACTTTTCTTTCCGACGGAATATTCTGTGGTATTCTTTCAGATCTATTTACCACAAACGGTTATTTACTTCCGATCTGCAAATGCGCCTAGAATCCATTGCAAATTTTCCCCAGGACATTTTCTTTTCACCTCGAATCACAAGTGACAGATCGTCACACGGATATCAACCACCAATTGCGTGGTTCGGTTTTTTTTTTTGTTTTTTGAGTTTTTTGGTTTTGCTTCTTCGAGCGGTCATGCCATCTCTTTTGAGCTCTTTTGAATGCTAATTGACAGCACGCGTTTGAACAGATAAAATTAATACGAGTACAACTGCCGCATAGGATACAGGAGTATCCAAGCATAGATATGTTACATTTCCAGAAACTAATTCCATTAGCATATCATTAAAGTTTTTAATACACGTTCAGATAATTGTATCTATACTAGGTTTATGCCTTTCGTGTGATATTAAACAATTGCCTTTTGTGAATATTGTGGCGAGCGAATCTCCATTCCATGTGCCGGGATGACAGCAAAATTCAAGGTACTAAGGTATTCGTCGTTTCTCCCAAGAACTCATTATGTAATGATCCATATTCCCCATGCATCGCTCGATATGTTGATGATGGATGGCTATACTGACTTGTAATGGTTATATTTGTGGGTAGTGGTATATACTCAAGAAGAAGCAAGATAACGCTCATAATTTCCGACCCTAGTAAACACTAGAACAGGAAATACACAGAAAAAAAAAATGTAATATCAAAGTATACATGAGATACGAAGTGATGTTGAATACATCAATATTGATATACCACATGGCACAGTGGTGGGAATGTTGCAAATTACTAGCCACACCATCTCCTTACACTCGTATGTAACGCGTTCAACGTTTAACTTCGCAAATTGATCCGATGGCAGTGTTGGAAACGGACTTATGATGGTGACGAAGCTCTGACGGAGACGGAACACTGACATAGACGATACTCTGATGTAGCTAGAGCTATACAATGCTTGAGCTGTAAATGATGGTGATGACAATGATGAATTTCTCCTGATACCTGACAAGTTAGTGGTTTGATTCCGACACAGTTCAACCGGAAGGGAAAAAATAGGAATAAAAAAGATACTCTTCCTCATTGTGTGTGATAATGATGGGGTGGCATAATGATGACGCCAACGATGATGATGATGATTACAGTGGTGATGACGAAAGCAGGATTATAAGGACGACCTCGATTGCAATGCTAAACGACACGATGGAACGGAAACAGACGTATTGTCTTACTATCGTTTTTCACTCGTAAGCGTTTTGCTGTCGTTAGTCAACTCATCGAGACGGTAGTCGTATCGTATCTGAGAGATTTCGTTTTGAGGTAGATTTGAATATGACCGTTTAATGAGTCTTATCGAGACGTGGCACCAACTTCATGGAATTGGAAATGATGATAGCAGCTATCTAGGAGTAGAGATGTCATTAAGTTCTTCTCTTCGTTGAGTTGTTGGAAATTGAATTGGAGTGCGAATGATGTTTAATTTTAAAGCGGATTTTTCACCTTAGTCAGATAGGACTGAATATAATTTCCTCGTATTCTAACATTCTATAGAAGATAGACATGTCAGCACCGATTGTGCGAAAGAATCGCCAGTGCATATGTAGTTCATTATCCTGATAATACTCTCCTTCTTCATTGGTGTCTGAGATAAATTATCAATTTGAGGGAGATTTCATGACGACATTTTGGGCTGACGGTGAACGCCCTTCGTCAACGGAAGACACTGTTCTTCTCTAACAAACGAGCTTAATGTATGCCTATATCTGATATAGAGTGAGTAACAGTACAGAGTAACTTCATATCAAGGAAGCTGTGTAGTGACCGCTTATTGGAGGCCAAATCGTATGAGTATAACACGGACATTGTTGTGCAGCTACGAAATGTATGGAACATTACGGCTACCATTCTAATCTCTATGAGAAATTTCAACGTCAATATTGAATGCAAAAACCCTGCTCGTTAAAACGTTACGGGTGTGTATAGCTTTAAAAATCGAAACGACAATGGCAAGTGCCTTTTTAATTCTGCAATTCTAATCGCCTAGTCATCGGTCCCGTATTATTCGAATATTAGACCTGCAGATGATCTGGGTCGAATTTAATGAGAAGCGAATATCGAACAAGAAAA
Organism: Volucella bombylans; assembly: GCA_949129095.1. NCBI lineage: Eukaryota > Metazoa > Arthropoda > Insecta > Diptera > Syrphidae > Volucella > Volucella bombylans. Next base: position 10,570 of record CASBSA010000164.1, read on the forward strand.
TCCATTTCGACGTCCCAAATAAATAGGAAGCCGATTTGCAGGTATAAGTCCCTCTAAGCTCCATAGGTTAGTAGAAACCATTTCAACGTGCAAACATCCGGATCCGTATATGCAGGTAGAATACCGTCGGACTTCACCAGCAGTGTAAGAGTGATTAAAAAATCATTTCAGCTTAGCAGTGGGAACAATCAGCAAATCTAAGCACAGACTAAAATGTTATCAGTGCAGTCTGATTGCCCGAGTTACATGTGTCCAAAAAAAAGCTGTAATCGTTCAAAGATCATTCATTTTTACGCGAAACTTTGTGAGTGATTCGATATTTTACTCAAGCTATTTTGTTCCGATCACCAGTCAGAACTTCTATGTGGATGTAGTTTTTAAAAGGTTAATGCCGGCCATTATAGCTACGGACTTTGTCGAATAGATGCTATGGATCATTCTCAAAGTTGTTTGGTCGGATGAACAGATTCATGCAAAAATAGCTCAGAATCCCATAGACACCACTGTACTGCCATTGCACCTAACAACACGAAGTGTTGTTCATGTCGGTTCTCTTTTTGCCCCACTACTCTTACTACCTGATGTGACTTAGGATCAGATTCATCTTAGGCCTTTTCGGAAAACTTCCAATACGCTGGACTTTAACGAGACCGGTTACAGATCTATCTGGCGAATTGTTACGTCCCAAGCAAACTCTAGAACCTTAATTCTCTGTACTACACAGAGACTTTACTGGTACTTCCATCAGCCTCAACGCGGTACGAAAACACTTCAGTGCTTCTATTGTACTTGCTACAGGGAAATTGTTTTCAAATTTATTTGGAGCCATGACATAAGTTGAGGCAATTCATCAAAATTTTAATTTCAAAAGGCCACCCAAGACACTATTTGCATATTTATCAGTATTGATATGAAAAGGGTAATGGCCACTGCCAACCGTTGACTTAATGGGCCGTATTCATAAAGAAAAGGATATGCTTATACTTGCAAAACATGAAGGAAATCCTTCTGCTTGTATTCATAATTCCTTCTATAGTATTTTTCGAGGATTTTTATTCACAAAAAAGTAAATGGGTATGCATAAACTTGACCTTTTACTTTAAGTAAAAAGCAAATCCTTCAAAAAGTCTGAGTTAGGTGAGTACCAGACTCATCTCGATAGAAAACGGTTGCATGTGAAGGATGCTAAATATTACAAGCCCCGCCTGTCTGCACTTGTTCGTGATTTTAAAGATCTATACCGTTTTGAAGAGAGAAACTTATAGTGGCTCGCGGACAGATTTCTAGGTACGAATGAAGAAACTCGTGGAGGTGCCTTGTCAACTACCCATAGAATGAAGGTACGTTTGCGATATCTCAGTGTTCCTGGATATCAGAAAGGTATCGGTGAAGAACTAGGTGTTAGGCAAGCTACGATATGACGGTCTGTGAATGCAGTAGTTGACAGCATGGTTACACATGCACTACCAAAAGTGAAATAAAGGAAGTAAAACAGTTATGGCAAAGGTAGTTTATGTTTCCGACATCTATTGGTGGAATCCATTGTACCCACGTAGGGGTACTGAAACCCAAACACTATGGAAATGAGTATATTAATCGAAAAGGTAAACCTACTCTGAATGTTTAAGCCACTTGTGATGCCAAAGAAATTTTTACTAGTGTTGACGTTAGTTGGCCTGGTGTGTCTAAAATTAAGAAATCAAAACAATGTTGTGCCCATTGATTACAACGGATATGGTATAGAGCTGTGCTTAATGACTCCTTTTAATAATCCTACTCCTAGTGCAGAGGAAAAATACAACCAGCTTTCAAAAAAAGAAAGAGTGATCATTGAAAGATGCTTTGGCCAATTGACACGCCGCTTTCCTATCTTATAGTACGTTTGTCGCGTAAAATTGGAAAATCTGCCAAAAATAATAATCGTTCTTCATAACGTTGCTAAAACTTTGGGCGATCCTGACTTCGAAGATGTGGAAGATGCACCAGAAGAAAATCATCAAGAAGAAAACCATAATTTTGTTGACAACAGTACAGAACTTCGTCTTCGCCAACAAGGACAACAAATCAGAAGGAATTTGAGTTTTCTCCTAAACAATTTTAATGATGGTTAAAAATGAATGAAAAATAAAATATAAAATTAAAAAAGACATTTTGAATGGTTCTTAAGTCTTATTTAATAAAATCCAATTCCGTTTAAAAAAGTTAACATTTAGGAAATAAGCATATAAACAAATTAACACTTTAAACTATTTAGGTTACGTTTTCACAAGTTGAGGTACGTTTGCCCATTACTAACAGTAGTCGTTTGGTGATCAGTTGGTGTAAGTTTCTCCATTATTTTCAACTTCTTTTCATAGTATTCTCTTTGAACGACACTCGTGCGGTACTGCTGCAACAGGACTAAACGTTGAAGTTCACTTGTTGTTAGTACTCGAGTCTCATCCGTTTCGTACTTCTCTGTCCCTAATTTTTTTTTTGTGGCTGCAACTTTTGTGGTGGCCCACTATATGATTCCTCAGAATTCAGGAGCTCTTGACTGCGTTAGTGATTTTTCTGATTTTTCCAACTGTTGTGTTGCTGTCACTTCTCCCAGTCCATGTTTTCATGTTGTTGATTTTTTTAGAAGAGTTTTTGAATCGACTGTCTTTCCGAACATTATTTCATATTTTTTCGCTAATTCGAAGCAATCGCTTCATCTTTTCTTTTTTAATGTTGGAAACTTGAGATTTTTCCACAATGATAGTGTTAACACTAGAAAAACCAAAGCGGTCAAATGACCACAATCACATTTTTAATGGAACATACGAGTATTTCCAGAACCGTTGTAATGCAATTGTTTTTAATTTTTTGACTTTTAATAATTCGGCTTTATTTGCACGATTTTGATTTTTTTATGTTGATAACTGCACAGATGTTTACATAAAACTATTATACCTACCTAGAAAGTCCGCTGTGATCATTTGACCTTATGTCTACGTTTCGTTGAATGCGGGCATGGGTAGTTGAACAAAACGGTTTGCTGTAATGTCATTGCTTTTGTTCTCATCAAAGCAACCACGCGCCGTATTTCTGTGTTCCTCTTAATTTCGAAATAATCATGTCTAGAAACCGTCTCGTATGCGATTCGGAAATACTGGAAGTGCTGCAAAACATACCGGAGGACCAATCAGATTGTAAACTGACTGAAGAAGAGAGATACATTCTGCATGAGATTCAGTTCACAAGAACGTGTTTCTTCGAGTGATGAATTCTGATAGTAGGTGTATAATTTTCTAATAATTGATGTAATTGTAAAGCGTCGAAGTTTGCAAATATGTTATTACTTTTCAGCATTCAGAGACATGGAGAACTTTATATTTATTTTATTGTTTTAGATTCAGTACCTCTCTCTACTTTACGGAGCACAAATGAAAGTGTAAGGACAGGAAGAGGTCGAGGTCGAGGTAATCGTGGCCGGAGTTCAACAGTACAAATTGAAATTCTTTATCAGAACACTGATGTGGCGGTATCTTCTAGCGGAGTACTTAGGAGCTCTGAAAACTTATCGGCTTTAAATCTACCTGGTCGCCGTCCACGACAAAATGTTTTGACATAAGAAGCTGTACCCACTTCTTTTTCAAAAAGGTGTTTCAAAGAAAGCATTTTATCAGCATGGAAACTTATTGTAGACGACTCCGTGTTACGGCATATCCAGAAGTGTACTGAAACTCAGTCGTTTCCCATCTTGCATAGCGAACGGTCGGCTTTTCCGTGGTGCACATAAAAGTGAAAGACTATCAAATAGTAAATTAAGCAAATAATTGGCAAATAGGAGTGTGACTCAGTGGAGCAGTAGTTGACTCGGTACGTGGGAGACCTGGGTTCGAGTCCAGTAGAAATGCGTGGGTGACTTTTTTTAATTTCTTAACATTAAAAACAAAACAAGAAGTGGTAATAGTGCCGATTAACGATGGATACCGGTCAGCCGGAGGTCCCGCAGGTGGAACCGGTATCGAATCGTATGACGACGAGAGCTTGTGAAATGCAGCAGCAGCAAGCAACAACAAGTAAGGCAGCAGCAGTAATACAAAAATCAGATGATGACACGAAAGTGGAAAAGAGGCGGAGGAAAAACAAGACATCGTCGAAATCCTCCACAACAAAAAAAATCAAAGAAGACGAGCACGTTAAAGCGGTCGGAAAGGAGTACTCTTACGAGTCTGAAGGGGGTGAGTGCCGCTACATTGGAGAGGGAAATCCCTTTAAAGAGTTGTCAGACACTGATACCTCAGCAGAAGAGGAAGAAGATGACGAGGCTCAGCTTGACAAGCTTATAAAAGAGCTCTTGGAGAAGAGAGAGAAGTTGCGGCAGCAAAAGCAACAACAAAAACTACAACAGCAGAAGACAGAAGCTATGAAAGAAATGTCAATGCAAAAAGAAAAGCAATTAACAAGCCAAAAGCAGCAGCAGCAACAACAGCAACAACAACAAGAACAAAGACTGCAACAGAAGACGAACCCGCAAAAACGACAAAAACAACAACAACAGCAGCAAATACCACAGAAAATGCAACAGCGATCATCGCAGCAACAACAACAGCAACAACAACAGCAGCATCAACAACAGCAGCAGCAACAACAGCGGCAGCAAAAACAGCAGCAGCAGCAACAGCAACAACAACAACAACAACAGCAACACCAGCAGCAACAACAACAACAACAAAAACATCAAGAACAAAACCAGTGGCTTGAAAACAAGGGGAGGGAAAGAGTGCCCCCAATTAATGTAAGTAATTTAGAAATTAATGATAGTATTAGGTTATGTAAGTTAGTAACTAAGAATTTTTATGTAAAACGATTAAGTGCGAATAAGCACATTATTATGTGTAGTAATATGGAGGATTACCGTAAAGTACGTATCGCCCTAGGAAAAGCAGATACTGAATACTATACATATACCCCTAAGGGTGAAAAACTCCAAACGGTGCTGTTAAAAGGCATCGATCCAGCAATAAAGACGGGGGAGCTCGAAGAAGAGCTTAAAAGGTTAGGGAGCGACGACCTTAAGTTCGTGGGGGTCAAGCCGTTTACCACGGCCGCAGCAAGGGATGGTAACCGTAAATTACCATTCTTCTTAGTGCAGTTAACGCCCAGCAGCAAAATCGATAGTCTGCGAAAGATCAAATTCCTGTATTATCATGCTGTGAGTTGGGAAAAATTAAAGAGGGCAGATCGTGTACTGCAATGTATGCGCTGTCAGAGGTTCGGGCACGCCGCAGCTAATTGCAATATGCAATTTAGATGCGTTAAGTGCGATAAGGACCACAAATATGGAGAATGTCCTCTAGGAAACGATAGAGTAGTGGATAGGGGTCAACTCTTTTGAGTACTCTGCAGGAACTCGGGGCATCCTGCCAATTTCAGGGATTGTCCTAGGTTCCAGGAGCTGAAAAAGAAAGTTCAGGCTCGAAAACAGTTGATCGAAGAAGAGAAGCGTCAAAAGAGTCGTGCTTTCTCTAATTTTGTGGCACCCAGTGTATCCTTTGCCCAAATGGTATCTGGATCGGGTAAGGCCACAATTACAGCAAAAGATACGCCAAAGGTAGCCGAAAAAGCACCGGAAGCGGATCTGGATTTGGAAGCGATCCTTCTGTCCTTGCACGGAAAAATCGATCATTTTCAGAAACAATTAAATGAACAAGCGGCTCGGATTGACGTCATCTATTCGACCCTGTTTGACAAGTCTGGCACGCCGATATAATGTCTGCTACGTTGAATGAGTTTAATCTGAAGATCCTTGCGTTAAACGTTAACTCACTAATCAGGATCGAAAGAAGGGCCAACCTACAAAATCTGTTGTTAAGTGAATGCCCAGATGTGCTTTTGGTAAGCGAAATTAAGCTTAACCAGAATCACAAAATTGGCTACAGTGGCTACAATATTTATAGAAGGGACCGTCCACACTCCTCACAAGGGGGTGGGGTTGGTATCATATTACGCAAAGGCATGCGCCATAGGGTCATATATAGCGGGGATTTAATGAGGTTCCGGGTATTGGAAGCCTGCATCGTATGCATTCCTCTTCATAGTCGAAGGCGAGTGTATGTGGTGTCGCTTTATGCACCCGAAGCACCTAATCCCATTCAATTTATAACTGAGCTCGAATTACTTTTTCGTTGCCTTCAGCTCCAATCGGAGGAAAATTATTATTTTTTGGCCGGAGATCTTAATGCTAGGCATGCGGTATGGGGAAATAATCCGCCAAACACCAGAGGCAAACAGTTATACTACTGGTGGTGTCAAAATATGATTGAGTACAGACTTGAACTGTACGCTACGAATATCCCATCCTTCCCATCTGCAGGTTCTTTCCTGGACTTGGCATTAATAGACAGTAGACTAGAACTGACTAACGTGGATCGAAACACAAGGAACTGTTTGCGTGCGTTCGAGTACGATAGTGATCACTACGGACTTGCCGCCACAATACGGATCCCAAACGAGAGAACGCAGCTGGAGCAGTACGATCAAGTGTACCCATACGACTACCGTAAGGTACGGTGGCCGTGTTTCTCCAGAATCTTAAAGCGTAATTTACGTTTGAATGGAATTGATCCCCCGACTAACAGAAACTTGACAAACGAAGAAATCGACCGTAGTTCACTGACAATGCAAGACGTTATCAAACGAACTATGGAGCAGACTATCCCTCGGATAGAATACTCCTACGAAAGCCAGGTGGAAAAATACAGAACTCCAACAATCAACGCATTGTACGGGTGAAGTTTTAAATCTTTATGCAAAATGCGCAATAATGACGATCTGTGCACATTTAAGGCCACAGCTTCCGAATTTAAAGGTTCGTATCGTCCCGAATAGACTGGGTGACACTGTCAACGCTTTCGACGGTTCTTGAAGATCTTGGACGCCCGGATTTTGGTTTTTCCAGTGTTGAGCCGGTCTCTTCAAACTTCTTGACCCATTGTGCAATGATTCGAGTGCTTGACGCATCATTCAAGTGACGAATATGTCGAATGTTGCAGAATTTTCTTCGCGCTACAGTCGCCGAATTACCGTTTTTATAAAACTCGCGTACGCACAACGTACGGTCCGCTCCCAAGAAACGCACTCTAGCGACTAAATTTCCAACAGCCAGGGTACCGATTGGCACACCCGCCGCGCCCCTTGAAAGAGTTGCGTTCACGCAATAACCAAAACAAATGTAAACTTTCTTTTGAGACACCTTGTATATCCGTATTTAACCAATCATTTGGAACAACGTGGTACAGAAAATGGTAGGGCCCTCTTTATGATGCAAATGTCGGTTCCAGTGTCAATAAGTCCATGATAATTTTCCCCACCAATAGCTTCCTTTAGTGTTAGCTTCTGTTAGGTCTGCCCTAACGATGCTGACGGTTGCTTTTTTGGGACATTTGAGGACGATGTGGCCAAACTCATCACAGTGGAAACATAGCCGTGGGTGTGTGACATAGCTCCACAATTTGTACATCTTTTCGATTTATGAACAATATGGTCTTGTTTTTTTGTATTACTTGTGATTTGTTGCGACCTGTCACTTTTCTTCTTTTCCGCATCCTGTTCTTTCTTCATTTTTGCGTAGGCTTTTAAGTTTTCTTTTAGATGGTCTAATGTTTGAGACTGGTAAAGTATACTTTTGTTCATAGCGTCTTCCGGAATTCCACCTATTATATAGCTTACTAAATGCTTTTCAACTTTTCCCCTCACTGCTATCTTTTTCAATTTATAAAAGTATTCTGAATAAGATTCTGAGGAAGGCTTCTGGACACCCACTTTCCAGGTAGCTCCCATCTCGCGGCCAGTAGCAGCCCAAACAAGCCTACTGCAACCGTGACCAAAATTCATAGTCTGATTACGAGAGACAAACTGCTCTGGGCGCTGCATAGCTTCAAACCATACAAGTCTGCTGGTCCGGACGGTATTATACCTGCCGAGCTACAGAGATCCTCAGATATTATTCTACCAATGTTGGAGAATATTATGAGGAGCTGTGTTGAACTTATCCACATTCCACTGTTATGGAGAGAAGTCAATGTAGTATTCATTGCCAAAGCTGGAAAATGTTCTCATGTGGTCCCAAAGGACCTCAGACCTATAAGTCTATCATCATTCCTTCTGAAAACTTTAGAACGACTGATTGATATCCATATTCGAGCTAAAGTTGATCCAAGACTTCTGTCTGCGGCTCAACATGCCTACTGTAAAGGGAAGTCGGTGGAAACGGCTTTGCACTCTCTGACTAGCCACATCGAACGATCCCTACAATATAAGGAGTACACAATGGTTGCTTTCCTAGACATAGAGGGCGCCTTTAACAACGTCAACACATCCGCAATCACGACTGCGCTGTCAACTCTGCAGGTAGACGGCTCACTTGGGGAGCTGATTAATCTAATGCTAACAAGCAGGATAATCAACTCCAAACTGGGTGAGACTTCTGCTAAAAGATATGTCAGTAGGGGTACGCCGCAAGGCGGTGTCCTCTCCCCCCTTCTCTGGAACTTAGTGGTTAACGAACTACTGATATACCTGGAAGCGAGTGGTAGCAGAGTGATTGCCTATGCGGATTGCCTATACGTTGCCATAGCCGTCTCAGGAAAACATTTAAATACCATTAAAGAACTCCTCCAAGTAAATCTTAACAGATTAACCTGCTGGGCAGATCGCTGTGGATTGGGAATAAACCCCCATAAAACTGATCTTGTCCTCTTTTCTAGGAAATATAAAATTCCAATCATAGACCCTCCTTCAATAAACAGTACCAGTTTAGTTTTCTCCGATACAGCAAAGTATCTGGGTCTCATTTTTGATAGGAAACTAAACTGGAAACCTAACATTCAAGAAAGAGTCAATAAAGCTACAATAGCCTTATTCTCTTGCAAAAAAGCCATTGGGAACAAATGGGGCCTTCAACCTCGCATAACCCACTGGCTATACATCTCGGTCATAAGACCGATACTCACTTACGGGGTGGTTGTCTGGTGGACGGCCTTGGAGAATGCAGTCAACCGCATTAAACTAAGCAGAGTCCAAAGAACAGCATGTCTATGCACAAGCGGAGCCTCGCGGTCTACCCCCTCTGCGGCATTAGATATTCTGCTTCACTTGACACCCCTCGACATTTTTAGTAAGCAAGTAGCTGCGACTGCAGCTATTCGCCTTAAAGCGACTAAACAGTGGACAAATAATTCATTTGGCCACGCCAATATTCTTAATACATTAGGAATCCTCACAGAGAAGATCGATTACACCATACCTGAACTTTGGTTTGACAAAAACTTCCATGTAAGCTTCCCCTCTAGATCATTCTGGGTGGAGGATGCTTTCATGGAGGACAAGTCAATCCATCTCTACACAGATGGATCTAAAACCGACAGCGGAGTTGGTGGCGGTGTTTTCTCATATAAGCTAAATCTAAGCCTCTCTTTCCGCCTTCCAAATCACTGTAGCGTGTTCCAGGCGGAAATTTTGGCGATTAAAGAAGCTCTGTCCTGGCTGAAGAAAAACGTGATATCTGCAAAGGATATCCGCATATTTTCGGATAGTCAGGCCGCCATCAATTCCCTGGACTCGGTCTCATTATATTCTAAAACCGCCCTTGATTGCCGATCATCTCTTATGGAGATGGCAGAGCAGTTCAACATTCACCTTTGTTGGATGCCGGGCCACAGAGACATTCCAGGGAACTGCAGAGCCGATGAACTCGCCAAAATTGGAACCACTCTACCTATCCTACCGGACAAAGGTAGTATAGGTATACCAATCGCTACGTGCAAACTAACACTAAAGCTAGATGCCAATAAAAGAACGGACCTTAGGTGGACTGCTGGACAAACATGTCTAGCGACCAAACAGATCTGGCCAAGGCTGGATCTGAGTCGATCTAAGTGTCTGATCCTTTTAGATAGGAAACATCTCAGCGCCATAATTGGTGTCATTACCGGACACTGCCTCATAGGCAAGCACGCAAGAAGGCTTGGCGCTTTTACTAACGATTTCTGTAGAAGCTGCATGGACGAGGAAGAGGAGGAGACAATCCCCCACTTACTCTGCACATGCCCAGCTCTCTCTCAGAGAAGGAATCTTCATCTAGGAGCTTTCTTCTACAACGACCTAAACGATCTAGAAAAAATAGACGTTAACAGTCTCCTACGCTTTATTAAAAGCTCAAACTGGTTCCAGTAGTAAGAAGATCACAGATCCACGTGGCATCACAATGGGCCAATAGGCCTAAGTGGGTTGGTATTTCCAACAGCCACGCTTATCTAACCTAACCTAAGATTCTGAGGAATGCTTTTTCGAACCCGCTAACAATTTATGAACGTTCTCAGTTCCCTTATTCGCAAATATCTTTTTGAGAAACTCTTTCAACTTCTGACAACTGGAAATTCCTGATTCTGATTTAACTGCTAATCTACCTGCCCACGACAACAATCGCCTTGCATATAGAAATTTCTGTATTTCAGTCCATTAGCAAACCATTGAAATTTCCTCGAAGTCTGAAAGCCATAATTCGACGTCCTTAGATTCGCCATCAAATTTCTCTAAAGATTCCTCAACGTCCTTAAATGGATAGTTGTTCTGAACAGCTTCTTCTTTCAAGGACACACTTAAATGCAACTAATAAGATGATACCAAAGAAGACGTGTCAGAATCAGATGTTTCTTGTAAACGTACTTTCCCGGTCTCTAATGCAATACGGAGTCGTGCTACTAGGTCCGATTTAAGATTATACCGGTAAGATAAACCACGCTGTTTTTAAATTGTTTCAAGCTGTTTAGTTGTGAAGGATTCGATATCCTCAGACAAGTTCATTTAATTTTAACTTGCAAAAGCCAATTAAATGAGTCTCGATTCATCTAAACTAATTAAACGGGAGTCTTGTCCCTGAGAGCCAGATAACGTAACTTTGTAAAGCTAAATGTCGTATGATCATGCAGACAGTAAAAATACTGTAAAACATCATGCATATAATGTCTTGCCTCTGGAAGTGTATATGTATTTAGTTTTCGGTTTTTTCCACTCTTTATATGAGATGCCCGTTGTCTATGAACCTAACACTTTTCTGATTTTTTTTTAAGCGTTTCATTTTAACTTTTCGAATCAAACTACTTTACTTTGGATGCATGCACTTTTAATCACTACCAGCTACGAGAAATAAACTTTTATCGCACTGACTTAACAAACTTAACTTTGCTTTACTTTTCATATATGATTTTCTGGTATTTTTAATCAACTTTCACCTCTTGGGGTGTTCCTTTTTGCTCTTATAAGTCAACATGACAACCCGACCGACACGACGTAAGTGAACACATCCCACTTCTGACTCCATGTACAATAGTTCGAAAAAAAACTTTTAAATAGTGTTACGTAAGTTTATTATTTAGACATTATATTGTTACAAAGATTTAATAGAGAAAACTTCAAGAAAATATTTGAATTAGGTACAATCGTTTTAAATAGACTTTACGATAAACCTTTCGCTCTGACGTTTCCGGCAATACTACTTGAAGAGAATAATTAATAGAATAAGAGAATAATACAGCATAATTTGCATAACGGAGATGCTGTTGACCATTTAGACGGGCATTTACTCATCCGCTGTACTTTCTGCATCTACATTCATATTTCATAACTCAGTGCTGATGAACAGCTATTTTCTACAAAATTTCATTGTAGACTTTTGCAGTTCATGGGTAATAAACCAGACAAGTTTGGCATCAAACTATGGTTATGTGTTGATGTTGATTCTAAATTACTTGTGTAATGGATTCCCAGATTTAGGAAAGGGTGAAAGTCGCCCACAAAATCAGAGTTTAGGTGAGTGTGTTGTTTTACGTCTAATGGATCAGTACTTGATAATTGTTTTACTAGTGTAAGTTTGGCTAAACACAATAAATTGCAAAACGCTCAACAATAATTGAAACACCAAACAAAACACGACGCTTCCCTTAGTTTATGTGGAACACGCTTGTACAAGTCTGAATCTTGCACAATTACAGTTATCAAGCTAAACCTTCAAAATCGGTTATGATTCTGAGTTCACTTCACTCTAATGTATTTGTCAACACAGAAGAATAAAAAAAACCGAATATTGTCAAGTTTTACAATTCTACGAAATTTGCTGTCGATGGCCCGTGCAAGTTTTTTACAATTCCTGGGTTTTCTACAAAAAACTGACAGATAAAAAAATCAGCAGATGCAAGTTTATTGTTGACTTGACAAGAGAGCTAGTTGGCCAAGAGACTCATGATCAGATGACATTATCGACCTCACAACCCAACTACGACATACCCTCAGAGCTTGATGTAGAACATAACAGAAAAAGGAGATTTAATAATAAATTCATTCATGAGATCCGTATGTTACTTTCAATTAACAATTCATAAAACAAAAATATTATTATTATTATTATATTACATGGTAATATTAAAATTAACGAGCCTAGCTGCGGAGACTTTTGGCTCTAAGAGAAATGAAATTATATTATAATGTTTGTTTTTGTTAGAAAATTGGAGATATTCTCAATATTGGTAAAGCTAGGGTTTTTTAGTACATCGTAAATCGAATTATTTTTAAATATAGTGCTTATAATTGGTTTTGTTAGAGAGCAGTTTTCTAAGATATGTGTTAAGTCTAATGTGGTGTGACAGGAAGGGCAGTGTGGAGGACTGTTTTTCACAAGAAGATGCTGATGGGTTGCTGAAGTGTGCCCAAGTCTTAAACGCACAAAATTTGAGATTTTGTGCTTGGGGCTGTTAGTGGGGTATACAGGGCTGTGTTTTAAAGGGTTAACTTTCTTATAGTGGTGGTGGTACATGCTCCATTCATTTTCAGTTTTGATCCTTGCTGCTGATAAAACGAGTTTAGTCAGATCTTGTTTAGTGAAGGTGTTAAATGTATACACTGGGGCTCTTTTGGCCGAATCAGCTGCGGAATCTGCGTTTTCGTTTCCCCTGATACCAACGTGCCCAGGAGTCCACATCAATTTCAATTTACTTTTACATTTTATGAGTTGGTACCTGATTTCTGATATGAGTTCGGTGTCATTGTTGGGGTTTTTGATGGCGTTAAGGACAGATATACTATCGGAGCATATGATGTGTTTCCCAATACGGTTTGTAACTAACTTTATAGCCTGACGAATAGCAAAAGCTTCTGCCGTGAAAATTGATACAAATTTTGGAAGGTTTCCAATGCAGATAATGAAACCATCTTCGAGGGTTACTGCGAACGATGTGTTATCCGTAGTCTTAGATCCATCTGTGAATATGAAATTCCATCCCTCCGATTTCATGTCTAATGAAATACTTGAAAACATCTGACGGTAAGTTATGCTGGTTGTACTTGTCTTTTTATAGAAGGCTAGAGTCAGTATCAGAGATTCAGGGCTGATGAACCAAGGGGGATAACGTGGTGCAGCTATTTGAGTGCGTTTAGGTATCTCCAGCTCTTTTGCTTGGTCGAGAATAATGCTGATGGAGGATGGTATTTTCCTTTTAAGCTTGTGATGTGTTGCTTTTTTGATATCGTTATCGATTATGGAGTACTTAGAGAAAATGAGTTTCGCAGATAGCTTAAGGGTGATAACATCTCTCCGTTCATCCACGGTCGGCAGTCCTGCTTCAGCTAATATGTTTTTTATAGGTGTGGTAGGAAAAGCATTTAGACTTCTTCTTGCTGCTTGATGGTACACTGGTTTGATGATATTTAAGATTGATTTCGGGCTATGCCCATATAAAAATAAACCGTAATCTATTTTACTTAGGACTAACATTTTTGTTATATTTACTAAAGTATTTACATGAGCATTGCTTTTTTTACATGCTAAATATCTTACAATATTGGTTCTCGCAGCTAGGGATTTCTTAAGTTCTAGACAATGTTGTTTCCAGGAATACTTATTACTAAATACTAAGCCTAAGATTTTTAATTTAGCAACATTTTCTATTTGTACATTATTTACATTCACGGTTATTTGGGGACAATTTTGTTTACGACAGAAGTGGATCAATTTACATTTTTGTAATGAGAGTTTGGCACCCGAGGTCTTAGACCAATTTAAAATTTCGTTTAAAGCGAGTTTTAACAAAGCTATACATTTATTGATTTCATTTATTTTACATAAGATATATATATCATCTGCATAGATGCAGTGATCTAGTAACTGATGTCTTGATAGAATTATGTTAATGTCATCAAATGCAATTAAGAATAAGACTACTGAGAGAGGTGATCCTTGGGGAATACCGTTGAATAATGGGTGGTGCGAAGAGTATGTATTATTTGTTTTTACACATATTTTCCTATTGGTCAAAAATGATTTTATATAGTTGTATATTTTTTTTCCAACGCCCCATTTTTTAAGCTTCTTTAGGACAACATGTATTCCTATTTTGTCGAAAGCTTTTTCAAAATCAAGAGAGAGGATTGAAACGTGATTTTTCGCGGATAGTGCCATTGAAATATAATGGTCAATGTGAAGAAGCGCATCAACACATCCTCTGTTGGCTTTAAATGCTACTTGATTTGGACTGATGAGCTTGTTCGTTTCGGCAAACCATAGTAGACGCTTCGCGACTATCTTCTCGAGGACTTTGGACAAGCATGGGATAAGGGAGATGGGTCTATATCCCTCGATTGAGGATCTATCTTTTTGTGGTTTTGGGATGGGCATTATTGTGGCAGTTTTCCAGATTTGGGGTATGACCGCGGTGTTAAGTATATTGTTGTAGAGGTCTACAATTCTCTCTTTGGTTTCTTTTGGAAGATTTTTCAGCATTGGATACGATATTCTATCCCTACCAGGAGTTTTCCCTTTTAATTTGTCAAGTGAAGCTTCAAATTCAAGCAGCGATATCGGAGTTTCAATGCGTCGTCCAGTCGGATTGGTTGCGTATAGTGGTGGGAGGCTGTTAATTGCTTCTTGTTTTTCGGAGTTAAAAGCATTTGTGAAAGAGTTGTTATTTGAATTCGTTGACCAACTTTGAGCAAAGTAATTGGATATCTCAGTTGGATCAACAATGATGCCAGAATGAGACCTAATGCTGTTTATAGCAAGGCTCTTTGAGTCTCCAGTAAGTCGACGGATATTTTGCCATATCTTGGCGGGAGGAGAGTTTGGACCTATTGTCAGAGTAAATTCTGCGAAACTTTTAGCTTTGCTATCTTTAAGAGTTCTTCTGAATTTCGCGTTTGCTTTCTTGTAGATAATTAAATTTTGAATGGTAGGATTTTTCTGAAAATCTTTTAAGCCAATCATTTTTTCTTTCCTTTGGGAGGATAGTTCGGAGTTCCACCATGGAACTACCTGTTTGCATTTAATTGGTACAGTCTGGGGGATAGAAAAATTAGCGGCGGTTGTGATAGCTTTTTGCAATATGGCAGTTTCCTTGTTAACGTTTAGAGAGGTGGTTTTATTAGAAAGGATCTCAATGGTTTTTATTCTGAACAAAGTCCAATTGGCAACATCAGTTTTAAATTTTAGATTGGGTGTTTTTATTTTTGAGCTACGCCCTGTACTTAATGTTATACGTATGGGGAAATGGTCGCTGTTATGTAAGTCATTTAAGGTCTTCCAAGTTGTCTTTGGGAAAAGTTCAGGTGAACAGACAGTTACGTCAATGTGAGTAAGCGTATTATGCGTTGAGAGATGAGTAGGGGATCCATCATTCAATATCGTCAGGTTAGTATTTGAAAAAAAATGTTCCATCAAGTTACCTCTGGTATTTGTAGTAGCGGAGCCCCAAAGAATATTCCATGCATTAACATCGCCTCCAAAAACAATGGGGAGGTTAACTTGGGTTATAATATTGTCCAGATCGATCTTATTTATTTTTTGGTCTGGAGGAAGATAAATGCCGATATATGTAAATTTTGTTTCAAGTTCTATCTCAACAGCTAGAGCTTGTAGGTTAGTAATCAGGGGTAGAGGTGTATGAGGGATGTTCTTGTTTATTAAGAGTCCTATACCTTGCTTGCACGTTGTGTTGATTGGCAAATTATTAAAGTAGCCAGTATAAGCTCTTGGGTATTGTGGCGTGTGATTGAATGGGCAGTGCGTTTCTTGAATAGATACAATAGAGGGATTATGACTTTTAATTAAGATGTTTAGCTCATCGAGGTTATTTTTGAATCCCTTCATATTCCATTGCAGAATATTGAGAGCTGATCGATAGGAGTTGGACTGGTTCCACAACTTTGTTTTGCAAGAGGCAAGAGAAGAGTGGATTGTGGTGCAATTGTTTTGTGTGTGGATAGTGTTGTTTGTGTTTTGTTTTGAATTTGAGGGTTTGGTTGAAATGAGATGTTTTGGGCTTTGGCTCTGCAACTCTTGAGTCGCAGAGACATTTTTATTATTAAGATTTTTTTTATTGCATATCGACATCATGCTCTTCTGCATCGTCTTTTACGTAGTAGTCATTGTTTACCAAAAATGATTGGGTAACAGCTGATATAGGTGATTGAGTTACGGTAGAGAGGGGTTTAGCTTGCGTGAGAGAAGATTGTGTGGTTGAGTTTGTTAGGGTATATGATAGAAATTTGTTTGTGGTTGAATAAGCAGGTTGATTGGGTGATGCATGTGATTTTGGCGAGGTATTAGCATTAGGTCTTTGATTGTTTGTGTTTATGTCTAAACATGAATGTGATACGGTAGTCCGAGGAGAAGATATGTATGTGTATGGTTTGGAGTTTGATGGAGTGACAGCAACTGTGTTGGTGTCAACAGTGATATGTTTTGAGTTGGAGTAGGATGGCATAGGTTCGGGAACTTTTTTGGTTAATTGTTTTTCTACTTTGTTAGTATTTTTTTTAGTGTTGTGTGTAGTGTTCTTTGGATTAGGGTCGGCAAGTGCATGTGATGAGCTAGCTTGATAGGTGTGAACATCATTGGGTTGAATGTGTGAGTTTGTAGTTACCTTTGTCTTTTCAGCAAAGGTTTCCGTTAGAGGTCGAATGTGTGCTGAGTTCTGTTGATTATAAATTCGCTTGGCTTCGGACATAGTGCATTTTTTTGTTGTTTTAATAGTAAGTATTTCTTTTGCTTGTTTGTAGGCCGGGCATGTTTTGGAAGAGGACGGGTGGGGGAGGGAACAGTTGACACACATTGCACGTGTGCATGGTTCTGGTGTATGGGGTGGAAGGCTACATGACTCGCATATCGTGCTGCTGTTGCAGCGTTTGCTTGTATGGCCGAGAAGTTGGCAATTGCGGCAGCGCATAGGGTTAGGTACAGTGGCGAGCAAAACTGGATACTAAAATTGCTAAATTTCATAATTGTTTTATATTACGGTTTTTTCTTTTTTTTTTACTTGAGCAAAGGCTTTAATTTAAACATACGTTATTTCTGCACACAATAGGAGTGTATGATAACAAACCGGTTTTTTGTTATCACACAGTTAGAAAAATTTCCCATCTTCTGTATTTATCCAGTTTTGCACGTTTTCTTCATAGTTGTTTTTTATAACAGTAATTTTCCCACAACGCATTGATGTGTGTAAAATAAAATTCATTTCCTATTTGGAAGCCAAAGACAAAGGTAGGAACATAATTTTTTTTGTTTCGAAACATTTTTCATTTGTTACAATTAATTAAAGGAAGAAGATGAAAAGAATTTCGAAGGAAATTGAAAACAGTATTGTTGCTTTGTGCGAAAAGGGGTATAGCTCCAGGAAAATAGCTGAAAAGATGAAGGTGTGTCACAGGTCTGTCCTGAATATTATAAAAAGAAGAGGTTGTAAGACAGTGCCGAGCAGTGGAGGACGCCCCAAATTATTGTCCGATGGTGATGCTCGTTTAATGGAACGTTTAATGAGATCACAGAAATCCAGGACGCCCAAGGAAGCAGCGCAGGCCATACAAAAAAATGTAAGTGAGTGGACCGCTCGGAGAGCCTTGAAAAACATTGGTCTTGTATCCGTCATCAAACAAAAAAAGCCTGCATTATCGGACAAAAATATTAAAGCTCGGCTTAAATTTTGCAAGCAACTGGACGGAAGAGGATTGGAAGCGAGTAATTTGGTCTGACGAGACTAAAATAAATCGTTACCAGTCGGACGGCAAGGAGTATTTCTGGCATAGACCTCAAGAGCGAATCTTAAAGCACCAAGTTAAAGAGACCATGAAACATGGCGGTGGGAGCTTGATGGTTTGGGGTTGTTTCACGTGGTGGCATGTTGGCCCACTTGTTAAAATTGACGGCATTATGAGGAAAGAAAACTATCTCCATATCCTTGAGTCAAATTTGCCCGTTTTTGTTGAAGAGTGTGCTTATCCAGCTGATGAAGTTATTTTTCAACATGATGGGGACCCCAAGCATACTGCGAAGATAGTAAAAGAATGGCTGTCGGAACAAACATTTACAACTTTACAATGGCCAGCACAAAGTCCGGATTTAAATCCAATTGAAAATTTGTGGGCCATTGTAAAACGTCAACTTCGAGGGTACGAACATGTCCCACGAAACCTAACTGAGCTCTGGAAAAGAGTTCAAACTGAATGGGCAAAAATTCCACACGAATTTATAGAGAGATTGGTGGAGTCTATGCCCAGACGCGTTAAGAGTGTTATACGCAACAAAGGGCTTTGGACCAAATATTGAAAACACCGGAACTTTAAGTAAAAAGGGTGGATAAATGTCAAAATGAAGAAACGTGCAAAAGTGGATAAATGGCAGAATACTGATTTTTTTATTATTTTATTATTATGTTAAGTACTGAATTATATTTTTTTTTTGTTTTTAGTTAGTTATAATCTATCTCTTTATAAATATAAAAAAAATTTCATAAACTTGCTTTTTTTTGTATTGAATGAGGCTTTGAACAATTTTTTCTCATATTGTATCCAGTTTTGCTCGCCAGTGTATATATTCAGTTATTTTGGCAGTGTAAAAGCCGATATCTACCGATTTGGGGATTTTATAGAGGTCAAATGTGAAGAGCATAAGGCCTGTCGGCTTTTGCTTTCCATCATCTCCTTTCCTTGAAAACTTGTAAATGTCCGTGACACCTTGGGATTTCATCTCACATATTATTTCTGTCTCAGGCACGTTGATAAGGCATGGAGCATAAGCTAATCCTTTAGATTCATTGAGGCGATCGTGCAGTTTTACTGTAACCGGACAAATACCAGCGAGATCTTTAGCTTTGAGAAAGAGATCTGCCGTTTTTTGTGACTTCACAAAGATCAACAGATTTCCGTCCCGCAGTTGGGTGATGTTTTCATAATCTTTGCTTATCATGTCAATAGCTTTTTTTAGAAGGAATGGGCTAAGGGAAGAAATGGGTTTTTCACTATTTTTTCAAGACATTAAAACAAATCGCGGATTTTTTGCACTGGAAATTGAAGGGAGGTCTGGAAACATATTAAAAGGCAATGTATTGCGTTTTATTTTTTTTTTTGGTTGGATGTCAGGGGCAGGATCAGGGTCCAGCAACCCAAAACGACCACCTATCTGGTTTGGCCCGCGGGCCATTTTTTATTTAAATTAAGTCGGTTCACTCACGTGGACACACAAAAAAAAAAAAAACAAGAGAGAAAAAAAAATAGGATGAAAAAGTATACGGTTTAAAGGCAAAACCGGTTTTTGCACTTGGCGGAAGAGAAAGTCACACAGTAAACTTAAGAACGATGTTATCGGCTCGGCGGTTAGTCGGTGACGAACAAAAATATTAAAACATAACATAAAGGGCTTTCCAATAGCGACTTGACAACTTTGAATTTAATTTGTGAACGCACTCTTTCACTAATCATCAAACTGTCACTGTCAATTTATTTAGTAAACTCAACATTTTCATCATGGTAAAGTACATGAACGAGCAAAGTCTGCAAATTATAAAAATTTTCTACTGAAATTCGGAGTCGGTGACTGCAACCTTAAGAGCGTTAACTCCAATTTTAGGTCGTAATTCTCGCCCTAGTAGACAGGCTATAACAAGTTTAGTGCAAAAATTTGAGTCTACATATTTGTTGTGTGATGTTGCCGTGTCAGTGAGACAACGGGTTGGGCGAAGTGTCGGAAATATCGCTGCCGTTCAGACGTCCGTATCAAACGATCCAAATCAGTCAATTCCACGGCGTTCTCGACAATTGGGCATCGCTCGGACCATATTATGGCGTATTTTGCGTAAGGATCTTGGTTTACACCCATACAAGATCAAGCTGACGCAAGAATTGAAGCCGATGGACCATTTGAAGTGACGTACGTTCTCTGATTGGATTCTGGAGAAGATGCGCCAAGATGATGAATTTCATCGCAAAATCATCTTCAGTGACGAAGCTCATTTTTGGCTCAATGGGTTCGTCAATAAGCAAAATATGCGTTATTGGTCGGGTGAAAATCCACATCTGCTTCATGAATCACCACTTCATCCACAAAAAATAACTATTTGGTGCGGTTTGCATGCCGGCGGCGTTATTGGGCCATATTTTTTCGTCGACGATAACGATCGTCACGTTACTGTAAATGGTCAGCGTTATCGCGCCATGGTCACCGATTATTTTTGGCCCGAATTGGAAGATATGGATTTGGATGACATGTGGTTTCAACAGGATGATGCCACAAGCCACACAGCACACGCTACAATCGATTTATTGAATAGTAAGTATGGTGAGCGTGTTATCTCAAGAAATGGGCCAGTGGATTGGCCGCCTCGTTCTTGCGATTTAACGCCGCTTGACTATTTTCTGTGGGGCTACGTTAAGTCATTGGTTTATGCCAATACGCCGACGACGTTGGAAGAGCTCAGAGCCAACATTGGACGCGAAATAACGACCGTTTCGACCGAAATGTGTGACCGAGCCGTTGACCATATGAACGAAGTCGAGTTCCATTCATAAATGTTTTGATTGTACTTCAAGCCGATAATAAAGTTTTTGAAATATCTCAAATGGTTTGCATTTTATTTAAAAAAAAAGTTGTCAAGTCCTTATTGGAAATAAATAAACATAACAATACATTATATGCCATTTGACCCTTGTTGGTCTTTCTAGTTAGTTAAAAATGTCGATCTTCCTAGTGGTAAGCTATTAGCTAAAGTTCGTTGTTTTAACTTGTTTCACTATCGTTTGTTTCACTATCACTAGTGTTATTCATATTTTATATAATAAGAAAAGCGGCGACGATTAAAATTGACTGTGTTGGTTTGTGCGAAAAGTTCCCTTTTATAGGGCTTGGTTGTCCGTTGAATTTGCTTTCGTTGGTCCCCACTAGCGCTACCTGCTTGGGGACCTGTATGGCGATTGATCGGGAAACTACTGACAGCCCAAAACATGAATTGGTCCAGTAGCGCAACAATCAAGTTCGTAATGTAGTGCTTTCTTTACCCCCTCGTGGTGGTCCCTAGGCAACTGCATGTATAAATCCTTATACATGTAGGCTAAAATTGTAAGTGAAAGATCGTCTAGAGTCTTATGTCTAGACTAGGTAAACTGGGAAAGCAATCCGCGTTATCGACATTCGCCCGCTACAGAAACCGAAACAATGCCTGATAACTCGTTGACGACTTTTGGCTATCGTACACGGACAAAGATTGGTTTCTGGAATGTGAAGACGCTCCTTGCCTCACAGAGTGCAGGAACTCAGAACGCCAGATTCCTTCAACTTGAACATGAGTTCATGCGATATAGGCTGGACATATTGGGAGTAAGCGAGATAAGATGGTTAGATGCGGGTGAGTACCAATCCCCAACGCGTAACACTGTACTACTCTACTCCTGAAGACGAACCGGTAGCCCCCGTATATATAGAGTTTGACTGCTGTTAATACCCTACAGCACGCAGAGGTCTAATCTCCTGGCAACCTCATGGTGATAGGATTTTAACGGCCAGATTCCGGACTAGAGTACGTCGCATCACAATTATACAGTGTTACGCCACTACGGATGGTTCGTCTGAGGAAGAAAAAGAGACCTTCTACAACCAGTAGGAAGCTGTATTTAATGCAATACCCAACGGGGACATGGTTATAGTGATGGGGGACCTGAATGCCAAGGTAGGCAGTGATAACGAAGGGCTCAAACATGTGACGGGATGTCACTGACTAGGCAACCGCAATGATAACGGCGAAAGATTCGTTGACTTTTGCAACGCAAATCGTCTTGTCATATGTGGCACCATGTTTGAGCACAAAGACTGCCATAAAATCAGTTGGGTGACCATCTTGCCATCAGTCGCCGTTTTAGAAGTTGCCTTCTAGAAGTCCGAAACAGAAGAGAAGCGGACATGGGGTTGGTACGAGATCATCATCTTATGACAGCGCCGTTCGAAGATCTAACGACACGAGTATGCTCAGGTTCAACATCGACCAACTAAGAGATCCCACAGTGCGCCAAGAACTAAGGGACCATATCTCACGTTGAGTGGAAACAATAAGCAGCTCACTGCCCACCACCATACAAGATCATTGGTATGCTGTGAAAACTGTTTTAATATTAGGTGCAGAAAGGATTGTCGGTCGATCGCAGGGAAGACATAGGGCGTGGCTTTCCGAGAATACCTGAAGAAGGATCGACGAGCGTAAACAGCTTATAACTCGAAATGCAGCAACTCCAGCAGCAGGGAGGATCGAGCTAGAGTCCCTATATCGCATGAAGTCCCTATAGCGTAGCGTGCGGCGTGACAAGTGCAATTACATCAATGTGCTGGCTACAGAAGCAGAAGAAGCAGCAGCTAGGTGCGACAGCAGAACCGTTTACAGAATCACTAAAGAGCGAATAGGTGGCCGAAACTCTACTCAACACCCAGTGAAAGACCTAGACGGTGCGCTGCTCATATCGGATAAGGATCAGCACAAGAGATGGAAGGAGCATTTTGTTTCGGTTTTGAGCCGAGTATTCGCCAGCAATATGCATCCAAGTCAAACTGAGGAGTCCGTGGAAAGAAATGCCCGAATTCGCATCACTACGCTCAGTAAGGAAGAGATCATTACCGCGATCAAAGCACTGAAAACCGGTAGGACTTAATGGCATACCCGCAGAGCTTTTTAGAGCTGCGCCAACTGCATCGGCTGAGCTACTGCTCCCACTTGTTGGGAGAACCTGGGAACCTGCTGTTCATCGATTTCGAAAAGGCGTTTGATAGTGTCAATCGGAAATTTATTTGATGTGATTTGCACAGGAGAGGTATCCCAGATAAATTAATAGCAATTATTAAGGCTACGTACGATGGGTTCACATGTCACGTTTTGCACAGAGGAAAGCTGTCTGAGGAATTCGAAGTCCAAAGTGGAGTTCAGCAAGGCTGCATTCTTTCACCAATACTGCTAAATGCGGCTTTATCGATGGGAAATGGAGAAATTCGATGGAGTCTTACATCTGAACTCAAACACCTTGACTACGCTGACGATGTATGCCTACTATCTCACAGAATAATGGACCTTCATCAAATGAGAGCAAATGTGGAGAGGGAAGTAGACGTCGGTCGTTGGGCTGAAAATTAACTCGGCAAAAACAAAAATGATCAGTTTGGGACCGAAATCACCAACTCATACTCGTATATGCATTGCTGGACAAACGGTTGAGAGAGTAGAGAGTTTCCAATACCTTGGGAGTATTGTCTCAACCGATGGCGGAACCGAACTGGATATACCCAGCCGAATACGTCAAACGGAGTCTGCGCTTGGGATGCTATCTACAATTTGGCGAAGTAGTGCAATCAGCTTAAATACGAAGCTACGACTGTTTCATTCCAATGATGAGTCCGTGATGCTGTACAGATGTGGTACTTGGAGAGTGACCACTACTATCACAAGAAAGCTGCAAACGTTCGTTAATAAGTGCCTGCGTAATATCTTAAGAATTTTCTGGCCAAACCATATCTCGAACGAACAGCTTTATGAGAGAACCGGCCATGAACCTATTGGCACAACCATAAAACGACGAAAGTGGCAGTTGATTGGTCACGCTTTCCGAAAAGGTGACAGGTCCATAGCTAACCACGCAATGCAATGGAATACGTTTACTCAGGATGGCAGGATACGCGGCGGTACTAGAAGTACATGGCGTAGAACAGTCGAGAAGGAAGCACGGCAACTGGAGAAGAGTTGGGGTG
The DNA here is from genome assembly GCA_949129095.1 of Volucella bombylans. Taxonomy (NCBI): domain Eukaryota; kingdom Metazoa; phylum Arthropoda; class Insecta; order Diptera; family Syrphidae; genus Volucella; species Volucella bombylans. Next base: position 34,637 of record CASBSA010000164.1, read on the forward strand.
AGCTGAGGCACATTGCCAGAAACCGTACTCGATGGCACTTAGCCGTTGTAGCGGCCTGGGACCCACAAGGGGATATAGGGCATAAGGAAGGAACTACCGCTACATGGAAGCGACAATTCGATTATTAGTGATGATTGTAGCAGCTATCCGAGTACAGCACTATCGGTTATCGGTCGCAACCACCCTTGATGGGTCATCATGATGATCGCAAAATAAGTCAGCTTGTTGTCGTTCGCAGCTACCGCTATTTGGGAGCGACCTCGCTGATCATGAAAATAGCATTATTTTAACCAATAATAAAAACAAAACAATCTGTATTAATTTTTTTGTTATATTATTATTGTGAGAAGCAACAACAAGTTCGCCTTTTACTTGCGCTTGAAGGAAATGCTCGAAGTGAAAGGTAATCATTATGAATACGAAAAGAAGCAACTGCTTTTACTTCCATCTTTTGCTCTTTAGCATTACTTTTTACTTTTATCCTTTGGTTTAGGGGAATTTCTTCATTTTTATGAATACGGCCAAATGTCTACGTCACTCTGTACCTAATGTAACTTAAACGCCGTCACAGGTAGTGACATCTTGACACCCAAGACCAGATGCAAAAGCAACAATTAGTCAGTTCTCAAGACCATCAAGGCCTATAAGTATTATGATAAAGAAAGTAATTGCCAATTACTGTAACTAAAGCGGGTATCCTTGACAAAGACAAAGACAGACTTGAGTCCAATTCATTTTTAAGTTTATAGTAAAAGCCAGCATCTTTGAGTGCGATATTCGCAGTGCCGCAGGACTAACCTGATTCATCTGAAAATGTTGCGCCAGTCTGCTCTTCGTTATGGCCCTCTGTTGACTGGGATATCTGCTCCTGCCACATTTGCGTCCATCGACTT